>KZ270026.1:183048-233735 GCA_002249935.1 Onchocerca flexuosa
CTTTGTGCCCAGATATAGATATGTGACTCATTTGCCTGAGAATTTTCAAAAGTTCTTCTAAACAGATTACTTCGATTATTTCGTTTTATGTATAAGTATATCGGTTTTACCGATACATGTGGTTACTGCCTATATTTATATACAATTTTAACTTTGTGAATATTTTTGCAGATAATTTGTACTTCATCAATGTTGATTCGGATCGAACTCACATTGAAGTTTGTCAACTAGATGGTAAACATCGTAAAATTCTGTTATCAACGAAGACTGAAACACCAACTTCTCTTGCTGTGGATCCAATTGGTAGATATTTGTACTGGGCTGATCAGGGTCAGAAACCTTCTATTCAGGTGATCTTAAATTATTATATCCTTCATCACAATTTCGAAAAACTATTTTTTGAGTTTTTAATAGTAAAGATTATTAAATTTAGCGAGCCTTCCTGGATGGAAGTCATCGGCAGGTAGTTGTGCATGAAAATATTGCTGAACCAACAGACTTGGTAGTTGATCCCAACAGTCATATGATTTACTGGACTGACGCTAAACTTGATGGTAAGTCAGATCTCAGTTATATTTTGTTAATTTCAATATGTAGAGGAAGAAATTTCTCGCATAAAACTTAGATAAAAGTCAGCAGAAAACGCAGAAACCCTTCTTATTGTCATTATAGCATGCTGCTTAATTCAAAATTAAGGCTCTGAACGCTCTTTTTTTTTCGATATATTGCTCAAGCAATTAAACTTTTTTAGAGATAACAGCTGTTAATTTGTTCAATAAATGTGCTATAATTTCAGGGATATATCGTATTCGAGCTGATGGTGGCCCCGTGGAACTAGTGCGCAGTGATATTGCTGCTGCAGCGGGCATTTCATTACTCGGACAGACGATGTACTGGACGGATAATCGCTTAGAAAAAATATTCTCTGCATCCAGGTTAGTGATCAGAACCAAAATATTCATCCTTCTTGATCAGGACCAAAATATTCGTATCTTATGATGATTCATGCTTTCTTATTTATATTATAATAGTTTACATCGCAGTGCTTCTCAGTCTTTTGCAAGGCAAGTGGTCAAACCAACTTTCCTTTCAAAATCTTTCTCTTCTAAACATATAATTCGTTGTAGGAAGTTCTGGAGAGTTTGTGCATTGTACAAACATAGGGAAATTCATGTCTAGAAACATTAAACCGAAAAGACGAAGTTAATTATTGACGAAACAGAAATTCAAATTGTCTAGATCGGCAATATTTTAAATAAGATTTAAAAAACAGATATTCGATGCTAGCAGCATAATCTTGTACAATTTAGTGCTTTACTTTGCACTATCTATAAGAAAAATACTGTATTGAAATACCAGATCTGAACATCGTGGTGGATCTGTAAGAATCGTATTTTAGCCGTCCAAACCAGACATCAGTATTATTTTCACCAACGACAATCGCTGCTGGTCTAAGTGACCTAGGCGATGTTATTGCATTTGATGAATCAGTGCAACCGAAGGCATCATCACCTTGTCAAATAACGGATAATTTGAGAAAAACTCCGTGTACTCAACTTTGCTTCTCCTCTCCCGGTAGTCAAAGTCCTTTATGTGCATGTGCGCGTGGCGTACTGAAAGGGCGATCTTGCGAAGGTATCACAATGTTATTCTTTTATCAGTTTTTAATCATTTTTATGAATAGAATCATTATTAGGGAATAATATAGGCCACACGTGCCGCTGAAAAAATGGGTAAGAGGTATTGTTGATTCTGATTCTGATACATTCTAAAGAGCAACAAATTTCTTCGAACATACATGGATCCTTTAGAACCGGAAACGTTCCTAATGTTTGCTGATGGTAACTACATAGTGGATACTCCAATCGAACCAGACGTAAAAGCATCAAATCCGTTGAAAGAAGCTTTACCACAAATTGAAAATTTGCAAACATTTGATGTTGATGTGAATTTACGACGCATCTACATGGTTACTGAATCTTCAAATGGTGCAAATATCTCATGGTTTGCAATTAATCAACCAGCTAAACGGAGGTTGTTACTGCTATTATCATATTATCACCTAAAATAATATTTACGTCATTAATGCTCATATATTCTTATTTCAGACTCATTTTTGGTCCAACAAAAAACAAACTTGCTGAATCTGTGCGCCATATTTCGGATATGAAACTTGATTGGTTGACGCATAAAGTATATTTCACTACTGGCAGGTACGAAATATTTCTCATGAATAATTGCTAATTTTCTTACTTCTTCGATGGATTCCAACCAACAGTCTTCGTTACAATGCACGAGCGATGCTGAATTGTTGAAGCATTGTGAAACAAATTCTGAAGTAGACAAACTGCCATTTGTTAGTCCAGACTAGACAAATCAAATTATTAGTAGCCAAGACATGGGAGAATAATTAATAATTAGTATTATGAGTTCTTTTTAATAGCTACTATGCCATTATTCGAGGAATTTAAAATCCAAATCTTAAAGTTTCAATAATGAGATTTGTGAATCTGAAATTTCATGTTTTTTTGGCTACAAAAAAATAATAATGCAAATTTCTTTAGTTCGTAAGAACTCATAAATTTTTTGAGAGGAAGTTTTATTCAGAAAAACATTCTCAAATGTGATCCAATCATTTGAACTTTGACTCATGAAAATATTTGTTGGCTCATGAAAATATTTATTGGTTTTCGAAAATAAGTGCGTCAATAATACAGGGGTGGTAAAGTATATGTAGTAGATGTACAAGGTATGCATGCGGCTACAATTGCGAACGGTGACTGGACGTATGCGTTGGCTCTTGATCCGTGTGCCGGTTTCATCTTCTGGTCTGATAGTGGTTACAAAATAACGGGCGGTGAGTTGTCCTGATTGTTATTCTGATTTTGACAAAACCACTTGAATAAAGCATTATTTATACAATGATTTCTTTAGTTTCTTCTCTTCTGTACGAACTTTCTGAAATTCCTTTCAAGTTTCTTATTCGTTCTCTGCATAATACTTGAATGACTCTTCTTGACGTTCTCTTCCGTAAAAAAATGTCGCTAATACATTCATCATTTTCTTTCGCATTATGCATATTATCTCTGTAAACTTTATACAAACCATCAAAAAATATGTTGACCTACTCGCTCGCAAAATTATCTTCTGATCAATAGAGCTATTCCCAACTGCCATCTGATTTCGTTTACGTTCAAAACCATAATTCTGTATCGGTCGTGTTTTTAGTATATCAGATAGATCAGTTTCGCATATCTTTACTTTTCTCATTGTCTTTTGCTATGCTTAGAATTTGTTAGTTTTTTTATTTTTGTTTTTTTATTTTTTATTTTTTTTGTTATAGGCATGTATGAGCCACGAATCGAACGTGCTAACATGGCAGGTGGTAATCGACGTGTAGTCCTGAAGGAAGGCATAAGTTTACCAGCAGCATTAGCCGTTGATTTTCGAGAACAGCGACTCTACTGGGCTGACATCAACAAGTAATGACTACTAAGTTAAATTAGAAAGTAGCATGTTTCTTTGATTTTAAAGACTAGCTTAAATTTCGAATTTATTGGGTCTACTAAGTGAAATAGGAGAAAAATAATTAAGCAATAATAACTTATTGCAGATTAAACATTGAATCATCAGATTACGACGGCAAGAATCGACGTACAGTTGGTGTTGGATATCGCGCTAAAAGTCTTGATATATGGGGTCAATGGTTGTATATGAGTGATCCGCTTGCGAATGGAATATTTCGCATGAATAAAGTGCTGTTTGATTGTCTACTACTCAATATTGTTTTTCTAATAATGAGTAATGAATGACGGTTGTTCTTTTAAGAACTCTGGTATTGATTATCAAAACGTTGCATCAGATCGACGGATTCCATCCGTACTACGAGTAGTCGCTTCTGAATCGGATACACGAACTCGTAATCAATTCTGTAACACGTACATATCAACTCTGTGCAAGAAGGATAATGGTGGCTGTGAACAGGTGAAAGATAATATTCATTGTACATTTATATACATTTGCTGTCATCAGAATTGTTTAACTAATAACTGCTAAAAATTCAGTTAAACAAAACTATCATTCTTCTAATTTTTAGAAATTCTCACAATTTGATGTATGGTAATATCACCATCGGATCGTGCTCGAGACACTAGATAGGATCTGAAAATGTAAAGAATATATATCTATTTCAGCTTTGTCATGTAGTTGCATCGGAGAATGTAGGAATGACTTCAAAAGTACAGTGTGCTTGCAATGATTCTTTCGAACTAGTCACGGAACCTGGAAAGGATATTGCTACTCAGTGTGTACCACGAGAAGCTGTTCAGGTTAGTTCTGGATTCCTAGAAAATTATTCTTTACAGCTTTCTCGTCAAATGAAGAAATTGTGTTTTGTTTGTTTCCATCTGATATCTTTGATTCTTCAGACATGTCAACCACCGTATAACTTCCAATGCGGTGATGGTGCATGCATAGCACTTAGCGAGACATGCAATGGCAAGCAAGATTGTTCAGATGGTTCGGACGAGCATGCATCTTATTGCAGTCAGTTATATACTACTCTATTTAAATTAAAAAAAAACTTTATATTTCATATATTCACCTCTTACACTTACATTTACCCGCAAAAGCAATGCGAAAACCAATAGGTATATTATGATTGAATATGTGCATTCTAAGCTTCTTTCTACTAGCTAGGATACTAACTATAATAATAAAACAGTGGTTTTTGGATTCAAATATTTTTTTTTTCTTCCATTAACAAACTTTTTTTTTTTAAAAAAAAAATGAACTTTTAGATACCCGAGTGTGTCCGGAGCGTTATTTTCTATGCATTAATCGTCGATGTATTGAAGCTGATCGTCACTGTAATAACGTAGACGATTGTGGTGATAATTCAGATGAATTGGATTGCAGTGTGACCTCATCTGCTTGTCCTCCTGGACATTTCGAATGCTCTAATGGACATTGCATCAATAGTAGCAAGGTACGCATGCATTATATCTCGAGATGTTATTATAGTTTTCTCTTTTAAATGCACGAATTGAAGGGTCACATTGGCGTTCTTTCTAAGCCAAATATCCTGAAATATTGTCACATGAAATAATTTAGCTGAGCGGAATTCGTTAGAATATGTATGCAGCATGCAGCATCGCCTGTTTGTTTCTAAAGAAGCTGCCCATAAAAGTTTGATTGCTTTTATATTCGTAGTATTTACAGCAAAAGAATGATAGTTTCATCTGTGCAGTACTCCTTAATTAATATTTAGGTATGTGATGGTCACAATGATTGTCACGATGAAAAAGTGTCCGATGAAAACAGGGAAACATGTCCAGATTTGCCCATTGATTGCCGTGGAGTACGAATACGATGTCCAAATACGAACATTTGTATTCAGCCAGCTGATCTTTGTGATGGTTATGATGACTGTGGTGATAAAGCAGATGAAAATAAACTTTTCTGCATGAATCAACAATGCGCTACGCATTAGTGCGTTTCCCTGTTGATAAGATATTTTTTCTACGGCTGAAATACTTTTACTCTCATTTGCTTTGCATTAACAGATATCTTTCAACAATTGTTAATTGCGCTTGAGTTTAACCTTTGTGATACAGTAATATTTCTTCTTAGCTTATGGTATCAAATATATAAATAGCAGGTTAATATGATGGAATTCCTAGTCTTCAAGAAAATGATTGTTTGTAAAACACTGTCATTAGTTGTTACAAAAAGATTTAATGTAATGCAAATTATAGTGTTCGTTGTCCGAGCGGTCGTTGTATACCGGAAACGTGGCAGTGTGATGGTGACAACGATTGCGGTGAAGGCGCTTGGGATGAGAATCACACGAATTGCACAGATTCTAACGGGAAACGCATTTGTTTGGGAGAATATTTATTCCAGGTGTGTGAATCATTCATGTAGAAGTCATCTTCAGTAGTTCAGTATGTTCTGTTGAGTTGTCCCATTTCTTGGTTTATTTTTCAGTGCGCTAATGGGAAATGCATCAGCCGAGCATTCATTTGTGATGGCGAAGATGATTGTGGCGATGCAAGCGATGAAAGTATCATTCATAATTGCGGTATGCCTAAGATAACAACTTCAAATAAAAGGAAATTGTTATTGAATAGGTAGTTTACGGGGTTATTTCATTCAGGGAATCGTACTTGTACTGATCAAGAATTTCACTGCAAATCAAATGTTCATCTTGCTCAACCGAAATATGAATGTATACCGAAATCATGGCTCTGCGATGGTGATGTCACTTGCGCAAATGGAGAAGATGAAAGCAAGGAATTATGCGGAGTGGAAAAGAAAGAATGCAATAAAGGAGAATTCAGGTTTGTTTCGATTAAAATCAGGTTGAAAGAAAGTCTGATGTTTTGACGAAACTTTGGGACAAGAAGATATATATGTATCCTCAGATGTGCCAACAAGCACTGTATCCATGCGTCATGGGAATGCGATGGCGACAATGATTGTCTCGATGGTTCCGACGAGCATGCCAATTGTAGTAAGTATTATTACTATTCTTTTGCATTGTCGCATTTCTTCTGAATTTCGCTTAATGCTTTAAATACCTCATTATAGCCTACTCGCAATGTCAACCTGAGTTCTGGCAATGCGCGAACAACAAATGCATTCCCAACTCATGGAAATGCGATGGAAATGATGATTGCGATGATGGCAGTGATGAGAAGGTAATCCGGAGCAATGAAACATATGCTTGCAAAACTGATTCGGTTGGGAAGTCCATTCATTATTGAATGAAAATGTTTTCAGGATTGTCGTGATAGGAACGCTTCAGCATTAATAACCAATAGCTCCTGTTCTGTTGGACAATTCCAGTGCACTAGCGGGGATTGTATACCTGCAACGAAAGTATGCGATCGAGTTTACGACTGTCCAGATAGATCTGATGAATCGTCGAAATGCTGTGAGTCAATTAATTAATTATGGAAAGTGTTGTGGATAAAAATTTTTGATCATATTAGTACTGTTTTACAGTTATTGATGAATGTTCCAATGCGGAAAAGCTATTGTGCGAGCAAAAATGCGTTGATTTGCCAATCGATTATCGTTGTGATTGTTTCGATGGATTCGCTATTGATAAGGATGACAAAAAATCATGCCATGACATTGATGAATGTGAAAGTAAATATTTATCGATTATTTTCCCGAAGATTTATCTATAATTTGATAATTATTAATAGATTTTGAAATATGCCAAATATTCTTTGATTCTTTTGAAATAATAATATTCGTTTTTTTTTGTGCTCATAATAACGGGCAGAATATTCTGCAAAAATTAAGTCAAATTACTTCGAGAAATTTGATAGCTGATTAGCATTTATTATGTGGCATACTGCATGCTGAGCATATCATACAACTAATTAGCAATTAGGTGTAAAAGTTTCTATATCTTCTCTTAAGCGATTGAGTGAAAACACTGTTTTTGTTCGGCCGAATATATTTTCTGCTCATCTAATTATGATTTGGAAATTACAATTTAATTTATCTGATACCTGAATTATAGCTGGGCTTGGACGATGCAGTCAGAAATGCGAAAACAAAGTTGGTACTTATAAATGCTGGTGTGTTGATGGATATGCTATATCGAACGATGACCGTACATGCAAACGAATCAGTACGGTACGTTTTTAGAAATTTTTCTGTTTCTGATCCGATGAATGTTCATTAGAAGAAAATAGTTGAGTGATTGACAGATTGCGATAGAATTTGCAGATCACTGGGACAAGATTCTGATTTGATCAATGTTTCAGGATCCAGAACCATGGTTACTATTTACAAACAAACATTATGTACGGAAACTCACATTAGATGGCGAAAATTACGAGCTAGTAGCTCGAGGATTCGAAAATGTTATATCGATGGATATCGATATGACAGAGGAAAAAGTAAGAACTTTATAGTTATTCTTAAATGTTTTTATTTCTTTATTACTCTTTATATCATTAATCTTATATTTTATGGAATTTATTATAACATACGGAATATACGAATTAATTTGTCAAGAGATTTATTTATTTTTTCTTCATTTCTGATACTTGATGTCTTTGATTGGTTTATAATCATGTTGTCATCTCTACTTTTATCTGTATTTGTATTTTTTTTAAAAAATTCAAGACTAATATTTATTCATTCATTTCTAAATTAATATTACTATTACTTCAATATATTTTAGGTATATCTTGTGGATTCAGGTAAACTCAGACTCTATAGAGTTGGTATGAAAGAGCTGGATCAACCAATTGATTCTTATGAGGTGGTTCTGAGACATAATGTTTTTGGTACTGAAGGTTAGCTTTGTTTATGTTTTGTTATGATAGCGAGATTTCGAGAGCAAGTGAGCTTGTTCTCAAGTTTACATCATAACTAAAATGATGACTAAAATTAGGAGAGTGAAATGTCATTTGGTGTTTGGTGTTTGAGTGCAATCGGACTATTTATTAGTTTATGTTCATATTAAAATAAAAAAGTAGAAAAGAAAAGTGAAGTCTTCGTTAATCATATGACGAAAGAAGTGCGTATAAATTCGTTCTTTTGAATTTCTTTACAGTTATCTCCAGACTTTTTTCTTTATCATTACTCTTGTTGATGCAGGAAATATGAACTTCAGGCATTGCAATTGATTGGGTTGGACGTAAGCTGTACATGTTGAATCGACAAGAGCGTTCGTTACACGTTTGTGAATTAGATGGCCGTTATTGTAAAACACTTATTCGTGATCGCATCGCTCAGCCGAAGGTTGTTTGATTGTTTTTGCGCTTGTTAAAATTTCTACTTATCCATGCAACAAACTGATGAATAATACTTACTGATCCAATTTCAGGCAAATGAATAATACTGATTGATCCAATTTCAGGCTATAGTAGTACATCCTGAAAAAGGCTATCTGTATTTTACGGAATGGAGTCTACAGGCATATATTGGTCGTGTATCATTAGATGGATCTCCACAGCTAGCTGATCCAATTGAAAAACTTGCTGAAAATGATCTTGGCTGGCCGAATGCCCTTGCTATCGATTTCTTTGCTGATAAGTAAGTGACATATTATCTATATGTATATGTGAAATTCAAGGAAGGTTAGACTTCAAGCTTATGATAGAACAGCATAACAATATGTTAAATAGCATTTTAAGAAAAAGCCGGGAGAAATAGTATGATGATATTCAAGTTGAGAATAACAGCCATTTGAGTATAGCTTTTCCAAAATTTAGATGGAAAGTTTCGAAACCTTTGTTCATTTATTTATTAACCAATTATCATTCCGTTTGTTGTAGACTGTTCTGGGCGGATGCGCACTTGAATGAAGTTGGTTTCATGAATTTGGATGGCGGAAGCAGATATCATATTCCTGCAAAACGCACATCTCACATCTCATCATTGACCGTATTCGATGATTATTTGTTCTGGTCAGATTGGAATTTACGAGAAATCATCAGAGTAGATAAATGGACTGGCATGAACGAAACTGTACTCAAGAAGACGACACAATTGCCAAGCGATATTAGGGTCATTATTCTGTCATCTAATTTTGAATTCTTATTTCTTCAGGATATGCAAACTTCCATTTTCATAATCAACATGTATTCTTTTCAGATTTAAATCTTACTTTATTTTGGCATAATTTGTTTCAGGTCATTCATCCATTTCGACAGCCGAAATATAAGAATCGATGCGGTGATAACAATGGTGGATGTTCTCACTTATGTTTGTTATCTGCACACGATCCTGGTTTTACATGCTCCTGTCCTGATCAGTTTGTTCTTCTTGCTGATAATAAAACTTGTGAACCTCATTGTACTGATCGACAATTTGCATGCGGCGGAGATGACGCTAAATGTATCCCAAAACTCTGGTATTGCGACGGAGAGCGGGATTGTGGTGATGGTAGTGATGAACCCGGAAAAGATATTTGCGGTTAGTTATTTCCTATCATGTTTTTTTTGAAGGCAACCTTTATTTTCTTGCGACTTTTTTGCAAAAGATTTTACTTTGGAATCGTTTTTTTTTTTTTTTTTTTTGTCATTCATCGATGTTTTTCAGGACCTCGAATTTGTGCTGTTGGCGAATTTCAATGCAACAATCACAACTGCACACGACCTTTCCAATTATGCGATGGCAACGATGATTGTGGTGATGGTTCCGATGAGGTAGGATTTTCAATTTCCATGAAATTTCTATGAATTTTCTAATATATAAGTTACAGAATCTCATCAGTTTTCTATTTAGAAAGCTAGACATAAAATTATAAATTCGTAATCATATAAAATATAATACAATCTAAATCATCAAGCCGAACAGTTTTCAATTTTTAAATCCTTTCGTTTTGGAACACAGAAACCACGTTTTACTAAGTTGCTTTTTAATCTAAATTTTTAATTCCTCTTAATCTTACAGGTAGAATGTGACAAGCCATGTGATCCATGGATGTTCAAGTGTACGGGTAACGGTAAGTGTATTCCGAAAAGGTTTCTTTGCGATGGAGACGATGATTGTGGTGATCGATCTGATGAAGCAGATGCTATATGCAGTTCGTTCATTCTACTTCTTGTTATCAATATAAAAATTATACTGATTATAACGGTGAATTTCATAGAATCTTTAGTCATAAATCATTGTGTTGGAAATTTTTATCAACTTTATTATATGTGACGATGAAATACTCCTTGATGCATCTTCTTTTCTTCCTTAATTTTGATATAATTTTAAGAAAATAAGGAGCGAAATTGTACTGCGGAAGAATTTCGCTGTACTAATCACAAATGTATACCGAAGATGTGGAAGTGTGACAATGATGATGATTGCGGTGATGGTTCAGATGAACCTTCAGAATGCATCAATACCGAATGTCGCAAAGGATGGACTCGATGCTCCACTTCTTACAGGTTCCTCAATCCCTCCATAGAAAAGTTAACAGAAAAAAGAAATATAAATACAGTACATGAATTTCTTATCATTCTTATATTCAAAATTTCATGTTTTCAAATTTAATTGGTTTTTTGAAATGATTGGAGATGAATTGGTTTCATTAATAGTTTTAAAATGAACATGAGACTCTCTATAAATGGTAGGAAATTTGACAGTGATATCAGGACTGTGTTTGTTAGAGTTTGAAAGTTATATCTTTACAGATGCATACCGAATTGGGCATTCTGTAATGGACAAGATGACTGCCGTGATAACTCGGATGAAATACTAGAACGATGTCCGGCTTGTGATGACATTGGTGAATTCCGATGCGCTACATCTGGAAAATGTATTCCAAAGTTAGCATTGTGTTAATTTTAATTGTAGACAATGAATACCACTGAATGAAATATCAGTAAATAAATCTAATAAAGTTATTCTTGTGGTAATTTATGATCTTTTTTTCAGAAGATGGATGTGTGATAGCGAAAATGATTGCGGTGATAATTCCGATGAAACGGATCCTTCATGTGGAGGCACATCAAGACCCTGTTCAGAATCCGAATTTCGATGTGGTGATGGTCGTTGTATTCCTGGAAATAAGGTGATCGTAAATTCCCATATGTTATATGTTTCAACTCATCATTGAAGTAGTAATTTATGAGTCAAGACAGGATAAACAAGCGAAGCGAATTATTGATGCTTTTCAAAATTATCTGTTAACGAGAATTTCAATGGAAAATTATCGGAACAAAGCCAGGAATCAATAAATTATAGGTTTGCGATGGTACTGTGCAGTGTGCCGATGGCTTAGATGAATCACAGTGCAAGTTGCGTGATTGTAATGCAGGATATGTGAAATGCGACGATGGCACTTGCATACCCGAACATCGCTGGTGTGATCGTCGACGTGACTGTCCTAATGCTTCTGATGAATTGCACTGCGAAAATCATGTAAGATGATTAAAAATGTTGCATGGGAGACACTTTTTGGATTTAAACAAAAAAGTTATCAATCCTTTGGATCGTTAGTTACTTTCTTTCACATTATTTTAGCCGAATCGCCGTGCATGCAGTCCGTTTGAATTCGAATGCGGTAATTCAGTGTGCATCCCACGTAAATTCATTTGCGATGGCGATAACGATTGTGGTGATAATTCTGATGAGACAAATGAACATTGCAAGAACGCAGTATGCGATCCGCCGCTTCGTTTCCGTTGCGCTCATTCGAGACTTTGCCTGAATATTCTGCAGGTTACAACTACTTCCTTTTCATGATATTTCTTTTTTTGCGCTACTATGTTCACCTTTCTTCAATATTTTTTTTCAGTTATGTAATGGTATCAATGATTGTGGACCGCTTGATCATTCAGATGAGCATCTGTCCATGTGTAGCTCATTCTCGGAATATAGTGATTGCACTACCAATCAGTTCAAATGCTCGAATGGCAAATGCATCAATGCATCATTGGCTTGTGATCATAACGATGATTGTGGCGATGCAAGCGATGAAATCGGATGTGGTAAATGCATACAAAATTGATAGCAAAATCATAGAGCAACTTGATTTTGTGATAAATAGAAGCTTAACTGGAATAAATCATCGGTGATGATCGTAGCTGAGCTTCATTGGTCGTAGCTCGTTTTACTTTATCGTATGCATGAAAGTAATTTTATTACTTTATTGATCGTAGCTCGATGATCGTAGCTTAGCTACAATTTTTCTTTCAAATTTCAGATTTTAATTTTCAGGTTCCTTAGAGAAAATCCTTGATGTATAGCCGCCCATTTATTTATATATAGAAAAGGATAATGTGTATAGGAAAAATTGTTGAAATAGAGTTGTTGATTACGAGATATTTATTCTCTACAATCATTGCAGCGAAAAGGAAAGGAATTACATGCGAAACAAATAACGAAAATGGGCATTGTAAACATTTGTGTACAGACGTCACTAATGGTTATTATTGTCATTGTCGAGATGGATTTCAGCCAAATCCAGATGATCCTTATGATTGCATTGATATTGATGAATGTATGGGAAATAATACATGCACCCAGGTGACGATTGTTTCTGAATTTAGTAAAACAGAATTGACTCATGTTCATGTTAGATTTCTGAAAAGCATGATAAAACAGATCAACCATTTATTTCCTGAGAAAAGTTTATTTTTAGAGCTGTTTGAATACCAAAGGATCTTATCTTTGTCGTTGTCTCGAGGACTACGAGAACAACGTGGTTGTAGGAGCAATGACTGGCAAAGATTGTCGTGCTAAGGTTTATTTCATTGCATTTTTTCTTTAAATAGAAGCGATTCCAGTATTATTCAGTGAATGATAAGTGATCGGAATTTGAAATCCTGTTAAAATTTGCAGGGTGATCCTCCATTGATAATGATTGCCGCAGATGGAGAAGTAGTGCAGTTGAGCCTTGCACATGCAGGTGAAACGAATCGTCATGCGGTGGATACTCTGGATCAAAATGATATCATTGCAGTAGACTTCGATCCACGTCGAGAATTAATGTTCTGGATTGATAGACAACAACGCAAAATTTACCGATCCGCACTACCCAAAGGTAGAGTCTTAAATTAAGTGATATTTGATAATGATGCATAATTTTTTTCTGTTTCTCTTTTACAATTTAATGTTTCATTTAGAGAAAATGTATTCAATAAGGAAATGAATTTTGTTTTTTCTCTTTGTATTTGGCTTTTATTTTAGGCAATCAATCGCATGCTGGTCAGGAACTTAATATTGATTTCAAAAATTTGAAATCTTCACCTTCCGCACTTTCAATTGATTATCTTACAGGGTATTTTTTTTTTCTTGCCATTTGACGGTACTTACATTGCGGCTGCATTTTAATCATTTCATGAAATTCTTTCTTAAAATAAAAATTATTGCTCATTGTGAATTACGATACATTGTGTAAATTTAAGAAACTTAAAATTTTTGGAGTTTAACTGATATAATAACCAAATATTACAGCAATATATATCTCGCAGTGATAGCGGATGAGGAAGCTGCAGGATTCATAGCTAGAAAGAAAAGGCACACGGAGCAATCGGAAAATGAAAATGGTAGAGGTACAATCTATTTGGCACTGTCGGATGGTCGTTATTTGCGAACTGTGATAAAGGGACGACTTCAGATTCCAACTGCCGTCATTACACTGCCACAGATCGGAAGAATATGTTTTGCTGATGCGGGCTTTGAAGCGAAAATTGAATGCGCCGATATGGATGGAAAACATCGTGATGTATGTCTTCGAATTGAAATATTGTTTATTTTTGAGTTGATGATGTCGTTAAAGAATAGGACAAATAATGTAATTTTGAATTTTACAGTGATACTAAAAGGAAACAGTTGCAGTAAGTGTAGCAAATAGATGTAAGCATTCGCCTTCAAACGAAAGTTCGGATCTGTGTTGTATGATCTACCATATTAATCAGTGCATCTTTCTAGGTTATTGTAAAAGAACTCATTTATTCGCCGACTTCATTGGCTGTTGACGAAGGCAAAAATAATCGAATATATTGGGCAGATCCGAAGTATCGCAAAGTGGAATCAGTCTTACCAGATGGTTACTAATTTATATTTCAGAAAAATCTTAATTTGGTTGTAATTAGTTGGCCTACTTTGTTTATCTGTGATTTGAAGCGTTTTCGCGGTAAACATATTTGTCGTCCCTTTGAAACTACGTCATGCCACTTAATCTTTAGCGCTTCTTGTTTACACCAATTTTCTAATTGACATTTTGCAATGCATGCATTTTTAGTAGTATATTCATGAATAAATTATAGGTACAAAACGAACAACGGTTATAATGGATAATCGAATGCCATGGGCAATAGATGTGTTCGAAAACAATCTCTATTGGGCTTCTAAAGAAAGTCGAGATTTATATGTACAGGTGACTTTTGTGATCACTTTCTCTTAATATCAACGATTACATAGCAAAATCTTTCTAATATCAGTAGTTTATAGCGAATAAATGGCGTGTAGCCAACAAGCTAACGAGGAGATAGTAGAAGTAGTTCTAAAGTTTTAAAATATTCGCCAAAAATATTCCAAGTAATGAAGCCGAGAGGTGACAAATACTGCCATTAATCCGATAAACTTAACACAGCATCAGATTAAATACATTGTGAAAAAACCGGCACAATTTCAGGATAAGTTCGGTCGTGGTCGTATCAGCGTGTTAGCATCCAATATTCCAAATGCACACAATATTCGTGTATACCAACGTTTCGCTCGTGACACGTCACGTGCTGTATCTGCATGCTCGCAAGCTGTTTGCAGTCACTTATGTGCCGAACTACCTCTAAATACTTACACATGTTTGTGTCCTGATGAATCGCCACAACTTGATGTTAGTTTCAATATTCTATGAAGAAGAATGAACTGCAATGAACTACAAATCAAGCCGAATTTGATTTTTAGAATTGTGGTTACTTCTCTTGATTGAGAATGTAAATAATGCGAGTTATAAAGAAGATCGTGCATTCAGCACTAAGGATTAAACAGAATCTTCCGAACCAAATTTGAATGGTTTTCAATTTTTTATGTAAAGATTACAGCTTAAGATAGTTGAAATTTCTCATGTAGAGAAGAATTTATGTCCGTTTTCATGGGGAAGACACGGCAAATATGAGGATTTCGAGAATTATTTCGTGTAACATCTGTTCTTCTCCTTTTTGTTGCTATCAAATATAAAGAACACCAATCTCTTAAGAAAATCTAACGATGCAAATGTTTTTTTTTTTTTCGAAATTTGAAAATAGCTAAGCTACCGATCATTCAGAATAAACTAAGAGGTGTGATGAAGCTGATAAAGTGTGAACATTTTATTTTCATCCAGGAAGCAAAGAGGATTAAGCGAAAGAGTCATTAGTAAATGATATCAGTATTTTAAGGAGTTACATTTGCAAAAAGAAAAATGTTGTCTTGAAATGATTATTTGTATTTTATTAATAAAACATTAGCAACAATAGATATTTTCCCGGAAGTTTGGGAGTACAAATATTAATTCTGAACTGGTACTTTGACTTTTTAATCATTCAGTGATCAATAGTTTTTTTTTTTTCATTTTTCAAGAAATTCATCTGTTTGTTCATTAAAATTTTACCAATTATTTGTCCTTTTCAGGATGGTTCATGTGCTGGTACGACAGTGGATGAATTGCCAATTCCAAAACAATGTGAATGTCAAAACGGTGGTGTATGCCAATTAAACGGTTATTGTGATTGTGGCGACTTCGAAGGAGAGCAATGCCAGAAAGGTTCTACTGTATCTCGACAGGTTTGTCTGCTTTTACATTTCATCAATAAAAAGTGAGGAGTCGTCTCTGAAGTATGATCAACCAGCTAGTTTTATTTCAGTGAGGACTGATGATGGAAATTTCCAAAATTCTCAAAATTCTTGACAAAAAAGTAGTATAGTATAAACGAGTTTAACAAATTTCAAATCTCATTACCAATATTGACATCAGTTTTCTTTGAATACCATTATGCTTTGGAAAAAATGTATGAAATAGAGAAAAAAATTGCGGAATTAGAAAATTTTTCTTTGTAAATACTACTGCTGCAATGGTGCATTAATAATATACTTAAAAGATACCTTAAGGACTTGTATAACTTGAAATTAATTGGATGAAATGTGTTTGAAATGTACTTTTACCATTCAGCAATAAAAATTTAATGGTCATCCCTGAAGTATGTCCAACCCCCAGCTATGTCCCCCAGCTAGTTTATTTCAAATTAGGATTGATTAGGAATTCCCGAAATTTTTAAAATTCTTGGAAAGAAAGTAATGCAGTATGGACGAGTGTAACAAATTTCAGATTTTATTGTCAGTTTTGACTTCAATTTTTTTTAAGTAGCATTATGCTTTAAAAATGTTTAGTGAAGTCGAGAAAAAAAAATTGTGGAATTAAAAAATTGGTCTTTGTAAAAAAGCAAAGGTACGCGAATAACATGCTTAAGAAAAAAAAAAAAAAGGACTTATGCTGTTTTAAAATTAATCTGAGAAATATATGACAGTATTGAGAAATATATGGCAGTATTAAAAGAAGAAATTAATGGAAATAAATAATAAAAATATAATTTACTCAATTTTTAGTTAATTGGTCGATTTGGTTCGAATGCTTTGTTGGCAGCACTACTGTTTGTTTCTCTACTAATTTGTGTCGCCATGATGGCTCTAGTAGGGACGAATCTCTACCGGAAACGTCTATTACTGTTCAAGAAAAATGAAGCTGCTGATGGAGCTGTTTCATTTCACGGCAATGTCATCTCATTCAGCAATCCAGTACTCGATCCTAAACAAGTAAGTTCAATTTTTATAAGTTCAGCTTTTTATTTTCCTTCTGTACAGATGCATTCATTCACCTTTTTATCTGTTGTAGAGCGATGCAACGCCAGTGGAATACGGTATGGTACAACTTCAAGCTAACAGTGTAACTTCATCGACAACCTTTTCGAATCCAGTCTACGAGATGGAAGAATCATCTGATGCTCAGTCGATAAAGTCCTCATCCGTAGTAGCATCATCAGATAGCGCCATCGCATCACGGGCACACTCATTCGCTTCTGCTGATATGAAACCTGAACCTTCTTCTTCTGTCATTGGTAAATGTTTGCACATGCATTGCAATGCAGTTCTGAATAATCAGACTGCTTCGTTATCTTTTATTGTATTGCTCTTCAATTAAATTAATCGTTCGATAAGTAAATCGAGACGAATTTCTCCTTTCATGCTATCGAACTTACCAACTTAGCGCTTATTTCAGCGCCACATTCGGATCTAAGGCCCAATATTCCATCACCACCAAGGAGAAAGCTGAAAGAAAGGAATGATAAAACAATGCTTGTAAGCAACGATGAAGTTACCGATGTGTAATCGCTCAGTTTAATGACCCCTGCTGTGATATTCACTTTTCACATCACTCTGTATAATATTTGCCCTTTCCTCGTCCTCTATCTCAGTGTCTCATTCAACTTTTTCAATTTATAAATTTTGTAACTATCATTGTTCGTAATGTATTTCACTGCAGAGATTGAATCGTTTTTTCTCTCAATATTTGTGGTATTTTTTTCGGTACATGTGCACCTTAATCGGGTGTCCCTCGAAAAATTGACCGGTGAACGTTCTACTGTCATTTTGTATGACAATTTGTTTCCATGCAACAAAATATCCCCAATTCGAGGTCTTCCGGTTCTTTTCATTGAGATGATTGTTGGAGAAAACGAGTTTTAGTGAAAAGCTGTTCAGAGTAGAATGAATTTCGCCCTTTCAAAGTATTGCCGTCCCGGATTATTGCGAATAATTCAATCTAAACAGCTGGTGATATTTTGATGGATGTATTTGTTAATTGTTTGTTCAGTGATCGCTATATCATTACCACGATAATTAGCATCTATATTAAAATGACTGACTTAAATGTCATGTTTTCTGGATTTCCCGGAAAATGAATAAGGATTACTAGGAACTATCCGGTTTGTTTATAGAAGTGCCTTATTTGCTATACGTGAATACTTACTGTTTTCTTTCCTTAATGTTTCTGTTGTCATATTGTGCTCACTTTTAGTTATTTGTAATACTGTGTTGATAAAATTAAGCAAATTACTGAAAATTGCACATGAGGCATGTTCCTGATTTCGCCATTTCCACGAAGAATCCAAAAATTATAATGGGCCTTATAAAATGAAATGTGCCATTTCGCGACTGAGTAGAGAATGACAATTATTGATAAGGAACTCAACCACCAAAATTCCACTAAAACTAACGAAAATAACTAAATTGCCAGAGTTATTAATATCTGGGCTCAATATTAAGATATAGCTTCTCTGTGATTCAGGCTTAAGGGAAGTTATCCTTGAAAAAGATAACTCTTTGAAGATGACTCTTTCTCTTAAAAGATAACTGTTTGAAGTTATGTTTGAAAAGTTATCTTTGCTGTCTAAAGGAACAAAGTAAGTGTAGATGTTGAGAGCATCAGTGTTTTCAGAATCAATTTTCAATTGAACTGAAACCGATATATTGACTAGGTACATGGTATATGGTGAAAAGAATTGATAACTTTTGATTACTTATTCTTTTTTCGAAAATATTCGGCCTTGTAAGTGCTGGGAGCGATATGACCTCGGTTCACTATTACTGACATTTTTTCGACCGTTGCCCTCAGTAGTGCTCACTTGAAATTTTTCTTTCATTTATTGCACCTTTTTAAATGTCTTTTTATGCAAAATAATCATCTTTTAAAATGTCTCTTATATTGTCCTACTATCCCACAACATTTCAAAGAAATTGTGTTCTATTTTGCAGGATTCATTTTAAACTTTATATTCCCATCCCATTTCTGTACCACATGTCGGGAAAATTGTTTCTGGCACAGTCGAATCTCAAACTTGGGTAATTAAACCTATTATTAGAAAAATTTGATGACTCGAAATTAGATGTGACAATTACAAATATCGCACAATAAAGCAAATTTAATACTAAAATTATTACTATAACAAAAGGGGAATAATAAAGAAATTTTAAATAAACAGAACGGAAATCACCACTCGTTGGTGAGATTAATTTTAAAATGATAAAAGAAGGAGATTTGTTGGAGCAATACAGCTGCCCTTTTGTTGAATTTACATCAGTATAGATCAAAATTATAAGGTTTTCTAAGAACAAAGAAATGACTCGACATATCTAAGAAAATTGCAAATCATTCGAATGAAATTTTCTTCGGCTGTTCCGACAGCGTACACGTGTTCGATCTGTTCGTTATAGTGCCCAAATAAACTAATCTCTAGGTTATTCTTCATGTTACAAGATATTATGCATAATACTGTGTACTTAACATGTCTTCACTTCTGGTGGCAAAGTAATGTCATTTCTTCTCTAAATAGTAAAGCAAAATCTTGTGGAAACGTACTTCCGGAAATGGGCTTCTGGTGGGTTCCGCAGTGAGCGTTCTTTGAAGTGAAAACTCGTCGATGGTATGGATTTTTCTAAAGCAAGATTTCTATCCCACTGCAATCCAGTTGATTCCATCGCTTGAACAACCAAATTTTCTCATTTTTACATTCGTTTGTTGCTCGGAAATTAAAAATGATTATTTTGCAAATTAAATATGATCGATTGAAATGCATGAATAAAAAAAGAGTAGAGATTCGTATGGAACAGGTTTAAGATTAAAAGTGAAGGAACAAAAGAGAATCTTCAGAATTTTGAAGTGGATAGTAATTCCGTTATGTTAAATGGTGTCCGAATGATAACAGTTATTTTTATGATAGTGAAAAAACGGCTCTGTGAGATTTATCTAATATTAATTGCATTGCTCTAATTTTCATCTGTTGATAGAATGGATGAAAGATTAAATTTTTAAATGGCGTTAGGTTTTTTTTTTTTTTTTTTTTTTCTCTCAGAATAATTCTAGGAAAGGGCGTAATGGGTCACTATTGATGGTGCACAGCATGTTCACGATAATTTCATTATCTAGTTTGCCTTGTACGAATCGGAAGCAAACCCGAGATATCGCGGAAATGCTGTTGATCAGCTTTCAGCATTCAAACAACTGTTCATCTATCATCTCATAGTACTTTTTCATCCAATTTATTCTTACCTCACTATGCATGACGTCTTTCTTGGAGTGTATTTTTAATTTCCTTTGGAAGCAAATTTATCTCGATTAAACAACATAATCACTTTTCCTTTTTTATTGATGAAATTAGATATTGTTGAATGACATATCAATCGATCATTACTGTATCTTATCTTGCTTCTTATCAAAGGGAAAAGATGGTGAGAGTAGCGTTTCTAAGAAGATAAGATCGTAGTTGATTTTTTTTTTTTTTTTTTTTCGAATTACTGGAGAAAAGATTGAAGATTAGGTTGGTAGAAGGCGGGAAGGAGAAGATTAGCTGTTTATCTTACATCTGAGCTGTGAACTATAAATGTTGTAATTCATTCCCGAAAAAGTATACTTGAATCAATTATACAACCAGTAGTGATAACAATATATCATACTATATCACATTATCTGTTGATATGATTCATTGTAGTTTATGACTAGTTTCTTTTAATTGATCTATCAGCTACAGATTGTGATGGTAATAGTTTGATGATAATAAAGATGATAACTGCAAGTGTATCAATTAATGATATTGATGCTGATGGCAGTTGAATTGATAATCATAAGAATGATAATAACAATAATAAATACGGAACTATTTGATGTGCTTCCAAGAGCGAAATGCGGAAAAAGGATGAGCGTGGGAGGAGCGGGAGAAGAATTACTTTTAAATGAGTGATTGATGAAAATAAAAGAAGAAAAACCGGTTAAAAATGGAAAGATCGCTGACCAACTATACGCCGCAGTAAGCAATATATTTTTGTGATCGCAAAAATATTTGCCCAAAGGTTTCGATCATTTGTCATTTCCTGAAAAATTTTTAGCATTTGAATTTTGCATTAAACTTGTGCTATAATTAGCAAGCAATTATTTGAAAAATTTAGACAGAGAGGGTGTGTAATTTTTGGAAAAAAAAAAAATTACTGCACCTTTATATATAAATAGTCCTCAAGAATTTGTCATCTTCAATTGAATCTCTTCATCATCATCAACGACTCAATGCTTCTAAGTTTGTAACTCACTCTTTCCTAACGGCTTTTTTCATAGAATATTCCCCATGTGTCAAAGAATTTACCTCTATTCATTCCTGATAATTTCTCAGCTCTGAAGTTGACAGTCAAAGCTTCAATAGAAATGCTTTTTTATTAGTTTTGCTTCATTTCATTAATGATTATATGATATATGGAGTTTCTGGAGATTGATAAATTTGTGAATTTCTTTTGGAACAATGGTTGCCCAGTCAATATGGCTTGCTTTTGTCAATGGAAATTACCATTTTTTATAGCAGCCGTATATTCGATAAAATATTAGTTAAAAGGACATAATTAAAATAGTGATTAATTCACGAATGCTTCTGAGAGGCCAAACTAAAATTGCAATTCAATCTATTCTTAATTAAGACATTTGAATACAAGCCAGAAAAATTGTGTAAATGTTGACTTTGAGTAAATTTCTGCTCAAATGCATAATTATGGACTTTTTTTGTTTCCAACAAAAAAGTATCAAATTTATCCTATCTTTTAGAAAAATCATAGCAATTTTCCGGTACAAATTTCGTACACATACCGATTTGGAAGTCATCAGTCTAAAGATCAAAAATTAAAAATTACAGAACGAAATAAATTTCAAAATAAAATCGGCAGTAGTGAAAGAAATTTTGAAATCTTTTGCATGTTGCTTGTACAACTATTATTTATACTGTGATTACGGTAAAAAATTGCACTATAAGTACAGTAAATATTTACACTATAAGTGCAGTTGATGAATATAAGGTCATTGATGAAGACAACAAAAAGAATTTATTGGCGGAAAAAAATAGTTTAAACAAAAAAATCGCTTAATCAGTATTATTTCCAACTTTTTCGTATTTCATATGAACCTTTAAAAAGCTGATGCATTTTAGAAAATAATGAAACTAAGGAAATCTAAGTTTACCGAAAAAATATTTAGATTTTTTCAAAAATTCAAAATAATTTCTGGATAAAAGAATGACAATTGCCAATGAAGGCTTCATCCCTTTTTCCATAAAAACAAAATGTTTCAAACGAGTTTCCAATATGTATTGAAATCCAGTAAATTTGCAGATGATTCATATTTTTTACTTAATTGGGCTTATTATTGAAGGATTTAAATATAAAAAAAAGAAATGGTTCGAATGAATTTAATTGTAAACAGGTTTGAAATCAAGTAAAGACAATTCAGGTAAATTAGAAAATCAGCCCTTTTTTTTAAGTTTTTTTTTATTTTCTTTATTTTTTTTTATTTTTTTCAGTTGAAAATGAAAAAATTGCAAGAATGTTTCAAGCGAAGTAGGCAGAGCGAACATACAATAAGTTCATTAATTTTTTGGACGCTATTTTATTTTTAACGTTTTTCTTCGTTAATGATCTTTGTTTATAAATATTTGCTTTGGCAGATATTGTTTATTAACTTTGCGACATCGAAGAGATGTCTTCTGTTCTTTCTGAGCAGAAAATAACGAAAGCGTGAAAATGCAAGCATTTCTCGAATAATTTTATCTGAAGGAAAATGAGAATTGTTGGTTTTCCATGCAGCTGAGTAGCTTAAGTTATGATCGGACTTTTCATTCTTCTCGATAATTCAGTTGTTAATTAGAAGTCAAATCTGTGCTACAATCTATTCACATTCCTTATACATGCAGAGATTTCATGTTGGATGGCACGACAGAATTACCATACGCAGTTATATAAAAAATTAAAATTTGTATTTATCTCGGATTAGTGAAAAAAAATATTAAATTAAATTGAAATTTTCAGGGATGAAAACAGCATTTATTTCCTATACAATCCTTGAAATTCTTTTTTTTTTCTAATGAAAAAATTGAAAAATGATCAGATTCTATAAAAAATGAATTTTGAGTCAAAAAGATTTGTATCTTTTAGATACTTAAAATTTCAAATTTCATGAAGAGATCGGCGAAGTTTTCTTAATGATTTTATAAATAAATAGAAGATGAGAAGAGGGAATAGGCTTGGATTTACTAATTCTTTATGATATATATATGATAAAATTCTATGATACATTACTATCATATTGATGAGAAAATTGAAAATGTGGATTCAAGAAGAATTGCGCAAGGTTGACAGGCTAAAGAAGTAAAATGCAAGTAAAAGTGAATTTTAGTGAACGATTAAAGAAGATGAAATAAACGGTCGATAGACGGAGAATGACAATGTACTGCTGAAATCCACTGAATATCAAGATTAACAATGCAGCATGTTCTAATATTTTATTGTTTCTTCTCAATTGCTGACAACAACTTATCCTGCGTAGGGAGCGTTTTGTTCAGCGAAATTACCACCATCTTTCACCTTTTGTTTCCTCTCATTTCGATCACGTCGATTTATCACTTTTCCTTCATTGTTCGTCAACATATCGAATAAGTCCCATTCGAGCTTTCATAAATTTATTTGACAAATCAGGCCTTCTCCTGAATAGATATTTTAGAAGAGTGTTGAATTACTCGCCCTTTCACGATCGCATTCGCCCATACTTTTTTTCCGGTCTTCGCTTCTGTTGATTAATCATCACCATTACCTATATACTTTTTCTACGGCTATTTGTAGAATTACAATTATCTGCTATCCTCATTCCGTTTATTTTTCAATCTCAATTTTTACATTTCTTATAAGTAAAGAACAAAACGAATTTTTTTTTTTTGAAAGAAAAGTAAAAGTATGTTTTTACGAATGTTAGAGCATTTATTGTATTTTTCCTGTAAGGTTTTTGCAAAGTACAATGTTTATTCTACTTTAGATGATTAGATTGCCCCCTTTTTTGATGGTATTTTCCATTGTGATACCAAAAATGTAGTTAATAAATTTAAATGTTTCCTTCGAATCTGATTTGAAACAAATAATGATTTTTTCGAATCTGGTTTGTACAAGTAATAATTGCAAACCATTCTAAATCAGAAAGAGAAGTAAAAACAAGTAGAGGCTCCGATTTTTTTCTATCTAATGATAGCAGTAATCTAGTCAAATTATTTCACTTTTCATTGTTATGTCAAAACATCAGTTTTGCTTATCAGGCAGAAATCAATGTTGAACAGTAGGAAATTTCACCGCATTACTTTTTGAACAATAACTGCAGGAAAAAAAAAGAATTCAGTGGAAGCAAGAAGCCATCATCGATGGCAAACGTACATCTTTTTTTATTGGCATGTCTCTTTTCTCCTTGCTTAGCAAATCCTGCGAATCGTGAACACTTTAAAGCGAAGGGTATTCGATTGGTGGATGGGTATGATGAAACTCCGAGATTGGAAAAAGATCTGAGAAATGGATTAATCAGGAATAGGCCATCTGAAGCTGTAGAAAAGCCGGAAACTGAAGAGAGCACTGCTGACAAGGTATTACTTCACTCACATTTGCTAATTTATATAACCATTTTTAATCACAATTATTGCATGCTTACGAATATCTTGGAACAATTAAGTTCTATTTAATAATAACTAATGGCTATATGTTATGCAGATCTCTCCGGAAGATGGTAATTTTGATCTTCTTTTCACAATCGATCTCTCGCCACATCAATCCGCTGACCTGATAAATCAATTGAAATTACTGACGGAATTGATTAATAGACTGACCGACGAAGAAATCAATGAACAACGAATTCGAGTAGCTATTATAACTTTCGGCAAAGTTAGTATTCATGCATTACTTGCTATTCAATACTTAAATGAAAATCGTTAGTAGTTTGTAAATTTACAGTTTTTTTAAAAATAATGTAAGGAAAGTAAGATTATTGAGTAATGGATTGATTAAAATGCGAAAATATTACAATGAAAAAGTCCTCGAACAGGAAATCGGCAACAAAACCTACTTCAAGATCAAAATTTTTGTCGAAATATTAGAACTTGTGATGGAATTTGTGGTAGAAGTATAATACGATCTCTGGCTGAGATACTTCTAACAATCACATGAGAATATATTTTTCTATCTCATGATATTTTATCATTTAAAATGTTATTCATCAACATTAATTTTAGTTTATCTGTTTTGAGCAACAAGTAAACCTTGTTCACATCGAAGAACTTTAATTTTTTTTTGAAATCTGAAAGACAGGAATGATAATGAACAATATTTAGGAAGCACAATTATATCTAGAATGGGGCAAAGCGACAACCAAAGCGCAAATTCTGCAGCATTTGAATTCCATTAAATATGTGGCTGGTGGTTCTTCTGCACTGGCTGGAATCAGGCTTGCAAGCGAGGTTTTACATTGCTTCATTATGATGCTTCCGAGTGAAACTTTTTCGGGAAGATTTCATATGTGCTACATTGATTGAAATAGGCATTGTATCAAGATTCATCTTTTGATTATGGTTACTGTTGCAGTATGCGCAAAAGTCTCGACGGTCAAATGCTCGAGTAATTATTATTCTGGCCTCTGACGGTAGCAGTCAAGATCTGTGGCATTCTGTCATGCAAACTGCCAGGTTAATCCTTAATTAACTTATCAGCTGTTACTTTTCTAATTAGATTGTGGTAGCTTTGAAAAAGGAATAACCATACGATGAATACTTCAGAAAGTTACATAAATTGCAAGAAACAGCGATCTATGCACTATCGACGAGCAAGCAGTATAGGTTTATCCAGTTGGAAGCTTTTACGGGCGATAAGTGGAAGGTCTATGTGGAAGGACGTACCAGGCACTTCGTTCGTGATATGCGTAAGTAGTATCTTTCATTCTTTAATTCGAGCAAGAGAAGATCAAATACAATTAGCGATTAAAATGATAATTTTTAATTTCAGTCAAAGTGCTGGGAAGAAAGGTGGAAGGTGAAGGGGAAAATCTCTTCGATGTCTCATCTTCTCCGATCATCAAATCTATTCAGGCTCACAACGGTACCATTCCATGAACAAAATACAATATTATTGTTTTGTCTACTGTTTGATTCAATGATTGATAATGGCTGATAATAACTGCAATCATTATTGTTAGAGTTCAGAACTGATTTGCGTGCTGGCATGCATGCGTTTAGGACTGCACTTGCACTATGCCTGATGCAGTCAGCATATCATTACTGTAAATAACTCCACCATTCCCAATGTAGGCAACAGCACTTCTACAGTACAATCATTTGCAGTTGATAAGTTTTCTGCTTCCATGTCGACCAATGGAAGTATCGTCTACTGAACTGTCTGTATGAAACAACGTTTTGTTTAATAAGTTTAAATGATATTGTGGAAACTCACAAAGAAAAGAATTGATGTATTTCATATAAATAATGCTGATTTTTTCATCTTAGCAAGAATATTAGAGATGAGAGGAGAGGAAAGGAGGAAAAGTTTTTCAACAAATACGTGGAAATTTTAGGTTTGAAAAGATGCTACATGAATGGAAGTGTGATTGTTATCAGTTGAATGTTAGAAAAGTTTCTTATTATTTCTGCAGATTATCAATAGTCAAAAAACTATTGGTTTATTACTAGATGATTCAGCTTGATAAGATGATTGATAGATGAATCGCTATTTCTAGAAATCTATGGAAAGCAATTAAGGAAAAATATTGCCATTGAGATTACATAATTAGATTTGACGAGGAATATTGATTTTTAAAATAAATCAACTACAGATTTTGTCGATTTGGCTATCTTGGTGGATAAATCAACAGCAGCAGACGATGATTTTGAAGTCATGAAAAGTTTTCTGAAAGAGCTGATTCGGACTTTACAATTCATTGACAAGGAGAAACGAGTGAAAATATCGCTTGTAACATTCACCGATAAAGCTCAAATCGAAATTGACTTGAGAAAATCAACGTCAATAGAGGATGTATTATATGCTGTGGAAAAATTACAGAATGAATACAAAAATGCATCGTCGGTATCCGCAGGTAATTAGTGATTGATGTCTCATTATAGGAAATGTACCAACATTTTCAAGAAGTCATGCTTTACTTATGTTTCTCAATTTTGTTCTCAAAGGATAATGTGTTTTCGTAACTGTATCAATTTTGAATTCTTTCATTTTTAATTGAAATTGGCGAATGTATGAGTAGGGCAATTAATCTGATTAGTTTATGATATTAAATTGACCTCAAAATGGATGTCGCGGAATATTATTGGACTTCTCTAATCCTCTAGTGTTGAAGATAAGCTTAAAACTTTTGGTTCAGTTTCGAGCTTCAAAATATTGAAATAAAATAGAATGTCTAAGGGGCAATAAGAAATATAAATAAAGGCCTTTTACTGTATGTTACAAGATATATTGAAACCGTAACTTCATAGATACTATTTATGTAGAAAAGATTTTCTATACTTCAGCAGTGAATGTTGCATTATCACAAATAAGTATTTCTGATAAAAGTCGACGGCGTATTTTTATGATTCTCACGGATGGCAGTTCGCGCGACTTCGTGAAAACTATGACTACTACTGCTGTTAAACTTCAACGTTCGTTTTATTTTGAAAACCAAGAACAGATATACTATTACTACTGACTTGTAACTTTGGAATTTTCATCTTATCTTTTTAAATTTCAAAGACTTCTTGGAACGATGAATTGTGTCTATCTGTAATAAATGGTTGCAATGGTTATAAGTGTAATTTCTTTAGTTTCAATCAGATGAACTTATTAGTAAATCTATTCCATTTACAGAAATAAACGCAGAAGTGTACGTCGCACCAATCACAGATAAATATTCGAAGGATGAACTTTTGTTATATGTTGGTAAACAAGGCACATTAATAACCAGTATCGTAGAATGCAAAAAGGTAGCACCTTTTATTCTATTCAAAAAAATTAAGACATCTTCAAATTAATTTATTTTCTCTCTTTTTGCAGAAACTCACAAGTTACGTAAATTTGAGTAGTGACAAATCGGTAAAAAAAGATTTTGTCGAAACAGCAAAAGTTTCTACTGGAAAAGTTACTGTCGCAACAAGTGGTAAGCCTTTTGCAATTATTTAACTAGTGTTACCCAGCTATCACAATATTCAAATTTCTTCCTTTCATCTTTTTTGAAACTTGAGTATCTTCAGGTCAATCTCACTTAACAAGCAAATTAGATGTGAAAGCAGAAAGGAAATCAGATGTGACCGTAAAAAGCAAATCGGATGCGACCGTAGAAAGGAAATCAGATGTGACCGTAAAAAGCAAAGCGGATGCGACCGTAGAAAGCAAATCGGATGCGACCGTGGAAAGCAAATCGGATGCGACCGTGGAAAGCAAATCGGATGCGACCGTAGAAAGGAAATCAGATGTGACCGTAAAAAGCAAAGCGGATGCGACCGTAGAAAGCAAATCGGATGCGACCGTAGAAAGCAAATCGGATGCGACCGTAGAAAGGAGATCAGATGTGACCGTAAAAAGCAAATCGGATGTGTCCGTAGAAAGCAAATCGGGTGTGTCCATAGAAAGCAAATCGGATCTGACCGTAAAATCAACTGTGGAAAATAAGGCAAGCCATGTCAATTTTAATTTAGAAATCAGATCGCAGATTATTCAAATCAAAAATTAATTTTTGAAAAGAATTTCAATAAAATGTCAAAATACCGCAGAGAATCCAAGGAGAAGTATATGTATACTATCATTTGAAAAGATGACATTGTGACATTGTTACAACAATTCACTGCTTCTTCCTGTTTATCGATTTGATTGTTATTCCGTGCAATCATTATCAGACAGGAAGTTATTCATATGCTCACTATAGTTGTATCTAAGTTAGGTACTGTTCTAAATATTTATGAACATATGGCATTCATTTTCAGAAATGTATGTATTTTCTTCATTGAGTAATAAAATAGCATATAATTTACTTACAGGGTCAAACAGGAGATCCCAATTGTTTGGTGGATCTTGTATTTATTGTGGACAAGTCGCAGAGCGTCGAAAAGACTTTCCAGAAACAGTTGGAATTTGCCGCTGCATTGGTACTTCCATTTTAATTTGTTTACAATATTTTATAGTAATATACAGTCACTTATAGCCTGTGTAAATCTATTTTAGTAGAGCGGATTCGAGAAAGAATAGCACTGTTCAGAAATTTAATAGAGAATTACTGTAGCAGAATTTCAAAAAGCGAGTACAAGTCTTAATCGGAGTCCATAAATTTATATAACTATGGGACATATATTATCTGAATTAGCCACTTTCAGATAAAAGCAATTTCGCCAGCAGATTTCGATAAACGTATTCGAGTTGCTGCTGTAACGTTTAGTTCTCAAGCTGAGATCAATTTTGGATTTGATAATTTTAAGAATCAAAATGAGGTATGCTTCGTTCACTTATCGTTTGTTGATGGTGTTTAATGCTGATAAAAAAAAAAAAAAACATCATTCAATTCAGATATTAAACGCTCTACTTTCTCTTCCACATCTCGGTGGAAATACATCTTCAGTGAGTGGCGTTAATTTGGCTATTAGAGAAATTCATGAAAGAGCAAGATCGGATGCCAGGTAAATCATTTTTTCGTAAAAGTACAATTCCTATTCTATTTCTTCAGAATTTTATCTATCCAATATATTGCAGAAGAGAAAAAATGAGTAATTATTATGAGTAATTTTCTTGTTCTAAAGTAACTATTCTTTTTTGACAATGTATGGATGAGCTTTGCGTAGATTATATTATATTATATTAAGAAGTTTCTATCTTTTGATGTCATATGAACGACTTTTGTACCAAAATGAAAAGAAATAACTGTGCTCATTTTGAAATGATAAAACAATCCATGATTTCGAAGTGGCAATAAAATATTATAGAAAAATGGTCGTGCTTATATCGGATGGTAAGAGCCAGGATTACTGGGAGAAACTTTTAGATGCTTCGCATCGTCTTCATGCTACTGATGCCAGTGTCTTTGCAATTACTGCTAATGATGACTATCATTTCAGGTAAATTTAATCTACTGCTAAAGTAAGTAAGTTCAGTTCAGTAGCTTCAAAATTCCATTTTTTTCCAAACTGACCTTTAGTGCTGACATGAATTCATAGAACATGAATTCATAATTTTTTTTTTTACGATTCAAAAGTGATGAAGAAGAAAAGCTCGATGTTTTATCTGAAATAGTTGAAAGTTGAATTTTTATAATGTGGTAAAAATAAGAGACATAAAGAATGATAGAAAAAAATGATGAATGATAACACTGATATGCACATTTGATATTCTTCCGTGACTATTTTGAAGAAGTTCCTAATCAGTGCCATGTGTAAACGTGATGATAAGGATTGCAGGGAACTGGAACTATACACGAGAAATAAGTGGCGGGTCTATGTTGATACTCATAATACACGATTCCTAGACGATGCTGTACTATCGTTACTTAGATGCCAGGATCCCGTGATACCAGAATCCGCAATTTTTCCAGAAGTAGGTTCTTTTCATCTATTTCAGTAAATGAAAATGAATTAATCTAATGTTATGCAATTGCGATCTGCAACAGTGATAGCAATCAGTGAGGAATATCGGACGAATGAATGCATGTAAGGAATGAAAGATGGACAGAAATATGAGGAAAAGAATGATAATATCAAGGCTAATCAGTAGGAACGGAGAATAAACTCATGCTGAGCAAGTTCGTCTTTCACCCTAAACTATCCATTTCACTTTTGAGTACAACCTGCCAGATCACCACTCACATTCACGAATCAGCCAGTTGCTTTCTTTCCATGTGGTATCATTTTGAAAACATGATGCTCACCGATTAGTTCGTTGCAAGAGATTGCTCGAGGTTATGAAATTATTTAAAAATAAAAAGAAATAAAAAATAAAATGAAGTTACATGGATCAGAAGAGGAAGCAGTTGAACATTATTTACAGACAGTGTTGCCTACCACTGAGGACAAAAAAGTGTTGCCGAAAGAAGACGAATTGATAAAACGGGAATCTCCACTAGAATCAACAAGGTTTTATATTTTGTTTATTTGAAGGTTAAGTTTTCTGAATTAGCTTACTCATGAAGATTAAAGAGGTGTCCTTTTTCGCAGTGATATCTTTTTCATAGCAAGTGAGGATCTTTATAGATGTAAATATTCGAAAATGGATTTGCAAATCATTCTGGATGCATCTACTAGTCGTAAGGACGTTTTCGAACATCAGCGTGAGCTGGCTCTCTCGCTTATTGAACGCCTACCGATCGGTAGTGATGGAACTCATGTCGCAGTAGGTATAAACTCATTCACTTCGGTACCAACATTACGTCAAACCCTTGGCTTGGGAAGGAACAAACAGGTTTGTATACTTTTTTACTTCCAAGTTTTCAAGTTGAAATAATTTCTCAGCAATATCACAATGCTCTTATTGTATACAATACTGTGACAATTCCATTTTATTTTTTGTAGATGGTACGCCATGCTATTGAGGATATCAAATACATCGGTGGAAGTACTTATACTGCTCAAGCCGTAGAATTGTCAGTACAGGATTTGAAGCGTGGAAGGAGACCAGATGCCATACAAGTACTAATAATATTCAATATTTGCGATTTGAAAAAATTGAAATTCCTGTAGTAATTTCGCATACTTTGCACAAAGATTATTCCGCGCTATTAAGACTATGAAATATGACAATTGTAATAATAATATCACAACTGGATTCAGGTTGTTGTACTGATGAATGATGGGATGTCGCAAGATCGATGGGAGAGGGTACTTGAAGCAAGCCAACTTTTGCGAGCCACTGGTGCAGAATTATTCGGCGTAGCTCTTGGAGATAATATCGATTTGCGTGAATTGAAACAATACATTGGCAGAGAAGATCGCATTTACAGAGACAATTCTACCGAAAGGTTACATTTTTGTGTTTACTTTCGTTTAATAAAGAATCGTTTTCACATGATGGATCAATTGCAGATTCTTGACGGATGTAGTTTCACTGCTCACTGGTGGAAAAGACTGTAGCCTGCCAGCTTCTGTACGTTTGAAGGATACAGAAACACCTCCGAGAAACTTAGACGATCAATTATGCAGTAATCCCAATTTGGATATTTTCATCCTGTTTGATAATGCCATTAAAACAACCAATCTCAGTGAACAGTCCATCTCCTCCAATCGTTATCTTTTATTAGACGTACTCGGTGAGTCCTCTTCGCAACTCTTTGCAATAATTGCGATCTTTCTTGACGCAGAATATAAAAGACAATATTCATGCGCTTTTCCTTGATCTTCAGATGAATTCATAATATATTTCAAACTTATACATGTAATCGTTGTATAGGTTCATTGCCAGTAGCAAATCACAGCGGTCGAGTGAAGCTCTCCGTGATAGCCTTCAATAGCCAACCACAAGTGATCATTAGCATGAGCAATCTGCAAGATTTGCGAGACAGGGACGCCATCTTCGCGAAAGTGGAATCAATCAAAGCTAATGCCAGTGTACCTTCCTATGCTAAAGCTGTCGATTTTGCTGTCGAGTACGTGCTTGGTTGTTTGTTTTCCTGAAATTTTCTTTTTAAACAATGCCACTAACGATATTAACAAGCCTTATACTCTTGGCAAGGAGAAAGATCAACAGAGGAAGAGCAATGTAAATAGCACGAAATCGGAAGAATACAATTGATGACAAGATGGAAAGGAAAATGTATTGTTAACCGAGTGTTTTGAAGATGGAAGGAAATGGTAAGCATAAATCAATATGCCAATATTAATCGATTGTTTGCTGTTCAGGGAATACAACAAAGAACACAGAAAGGATGCCCGTGGTATAATGGTCATTGTTGGTAATGGACAATCTCAGGATAACCTCAGGGAACGCAGCGCCGCTATTGAACATTTGTGTACCGTAAGTTCAGCTTACAGTATCAAAAGCTTCTTTCAAAGGCAGCCAATTGTTTGGCTAGCATTATCTGGCTCTTTTAAAATAATTATTGTAATCCAAACATTTTGAAATCGAACTTTAGAAACTATCTTAAGTGATTCAACTCATTAATGACTTACCAAGTGGTCCCGTGGTGTAGTGGTTAGCACTCAGGACTCTGAATCCTGCGACGGGAGTTCAAATCTCCCCGGGACCTGTATCTCAGTTTGCCTTGTTGCTAACTTTCCGGAAAACTTGTTTGTAGAAAATTCATAATAAAAAAATCGGCATAGTTTAATAGAATTCGGTACTGCGAGCGTCATTTTTGCATACGCTACACTGACACTGATTATCATTGATAACAGTGAGCATTATATGACCACAAATAACACGCCGATGAAACAGTGAAAGATTGGCCAACTGCTGTGAAGGAATAGGATACAAATGAGCCTGCTAAGTAGTAGAACATGCATTTTTAAACAATCATATTTAATAACATTTTCAAATACAAATAATTATATTGAACAATGATATGGTGATAACAGCCGAATGCATATGAAAAATGATATTGATCATATTCAGCGCTGTAGCATAAATAATTTTGATGAAGCAGATGGCAAATATTTGCATATTGTGATTTATCTTTAGTGATCATGTGAAAACCAAAGATAGGCCTATCACCGGTTAACTGATCCACCGATCACGCATGTATCTTCAGATTGTATTATCATGTGGCCATGCCTGCCACCCTATCATGAAATTTAATAGTTTTGCATCAAATGCTGGGAGAAAGTTCCGGTCCATTTGTAACTTGGATTGTAGATTCATTGGATTAGAAATTGTTACTTGCTATTGTGACTCTGCTAGATCAGCAATGGACTCTTCGATATCATACACAATATCGTACTTTATAGTAGTAAACAGTATATGAACAATACACGGTAAATACAAAAGATACTAACAGTGGTCTTCTGCTAAATTGTCGTTTGTACTGTCGTTTAAACTGCTTTGATATTGGATTGGAATTGATTCTGAGGTTGAGTGGATTGATCTCGTTGAAGACGCCGATCAGTAGAGACTGACGTTAAAAGGACTGCTTGATTTATAGACGCTAACGCTGAAAAGCCCGTTCGCATTCATTGCTGCTGATACTGATGATGTTGCGTCGAAGTTCCTTTTTATATATATGCATCATCTTTGGGTTTGATAGTGGGCGGAAGTTCACTCATTAGTCATACGAGAGATTGGATGCGAGGACTAAGGATAAGATCGAGAATTCTCATAACCCAGTCCTTGCAATGTTCTTGACAATCAACCTCTCAGTATATCACAGACACCCATAGGCTCTCGGAAGAGGAGAGAATAAGTCTTTGTGCTCAGATATAGATATGTGACTCATTTTGCCTGAGAATATGAGAAATTTCTTCTGTACAAATTATTCGAGTTATTTCGTCTCACTTAGATTATAACAAATATTTCGGTTTTTCTGACATTTGATGGATGATTATTGGTGTAAACTGATAAATGTTTCACTTCTTGTCATTGTATTAATGTTCGAGTAGCTAACTTTTCCCTGCCAAACTTTTATCTCCTTCCCTCTTTCGATTTTTAAAAATAAAAATAATGGAAGAAATATCTCGCTGCCAAAGACAGATCCCATATTTCGGAGGCTTACGTCCGTATGGTCCCGTGGTGTAGAGGTTAGCACTCAGGACTTTGAATCCTGCGACGGGAGTTCGAATCTCCCCGGGACCTGTCCGTTTTTCATGCGAAGAATGGCTCCTTCTAGGTGATTGGCTTGTTTTGCTTAAATGTGAAAAGTATTTTTAAATAGAACTAATAAGATATTTGAATAAGAGATTCCATTACAGGCGGTAGGGCTCAGCAAATACGCTGTGGATAGTGGTAAATGGGTAGACGTGGATACACTTTCGAGGTACACAGGTTCGCCTGATAATGTGTTCAATTACGATCGCAATGCTGAATTTGCCAAGCTCATAATCAATGCTGCTGCGGCTGCTAACAAAGCTCGATGTATTCGGGTATTCTTTATCGGTTTCTGCTTTTACTTCAGTATTTTAAAATCTTGACATAAATGAACTATAGCAGTTAGAAGTTACAGTAATTGCTCGTGCTTCATTCTGCTAGTAAACTCGTCAAGAGAGTAAATTTTCCTTCTTTATATTCATCCTCCCTCTTACCATACTGTTCAGCGTCTATTTTGCTTTTTCCCTCAACTATTGATAACTACGGGAGATCTCATGGGTTGCTTTTGATTTCGCGATTTAATTTCTAGCCTTCTTATCAGATAACTATTTTAGATGTCATCTGGAGCTGTCATTGGTGGCAGCAATTCTGCACACAAGCAAAATGAAGAACGAGAAAACAACATCAGCAATAAATTGGATCTTATTCTAAAACGATTGGAGAATGGAAAGGTGTGTGTTAGATGTTAAATTTATGGAGTAGTTCGCATTCATCGAAGCTCATGAAAAAACTCTACTTTGATCCAATCTTTCTTAGCATTTCTTTTTGAAATATGAATTAGCGATAATTTCTCTAAGTTCAGGTTGTCACCAAAGGAGAAACAGCCACCGCGGTAGATGCTCGTATTTCACAGCCAACAGAAAAATCTGTAAATGTGCGAGAGATTGCAAAGGAAGATTCCGTTCTGGCGACAAGTTCAGCGAAGAAAAAGGATCAAACAGTATTAATTTCGAAAAACGAACAGCTGGAAGAATCAGCAAAAAGTTCATCATCGCACTTTGAATTAAGCGCTTCTCAAATGATCTCGAGTTCCAGTTCCCATCATGGACAGAAGATTATAAAGGGAGGTTCTGTTCTAGCCGGAAGTGCAGCGAAGGAAACGGATCAAACACTACTGGATGAAAAAAATTCGAAAAAGGAACAGTTGGAGGAATCAGCAGAAAGTTCATTGAGATCTGAACTAGGCGCTTCTCAATCGAGGTCTGAACTTGGCGCTTCTCACTCGAGATCTAAACTAGGCACTTCTCAATCGAGGTCTGAACTAGGCGCTTCTCAATTGAGGTCTGAACTTGGCGCTTCTCACTCGAGATCTAAACTAGGCGCTTCTCAATCGAGGTCTAAACTAGGCGCTTCTCCATGGAGGTCTGAACTAGGCGCTTCTCAATCGAGGTCTAAACTAGGCGCTTCTCCATGGAGGTCTGAACTAGGCGCTTCTCAATCGAGGTCTGAACTAGACGCTTCTCAATCGAGGTCTGAACTAGGCGCTTCTCAATCGAGGTCTGAACTTGGCGCTTCTCAATCGAGGTCTGAACTTGGCGCTTCTCAATCGAGGTCTGAACTTGGCGCTTCTCAATCGAGGTCTAAACTAGGCGCTTCTCAATCAAGGTCTGAATTAGGCGCTTCTCAATCGAGGTCTGAACTAGGCGCTTTTCAATCGAGGTCTAAACTAGGCGCTTCTCCATGGAGGTCTGAACTAGGCGCTTCCAGTTCTAGTTCCCATCGTGGGCAGATAAAAGAAGATTCCGATTTGGCAACAAGTACAGCGAAGAGAAAGGATCAAACACTATTGGATGAAAAAAATTCGAAGAAAGAACAGTTAGAAGAATCAGCAAAAAGTTCGTCGGGATCTGGACTAGGCGCTTCTCAAGGGATTTCCAGTTCCGGTTCCCATCGTGGGCAGAAGATTTCAAAGGAAGATTCCGATCTGGCAAGAAGTGCAGCGAAGAGAAAGGATCAAACACTGTTAGATGGAAGAAATTCAAAAAGTAAGCATCTAGAAGAATCAGCAAAAGGTTCATCTGGCTCTGAACTAAGTGGTACCCGAACGAAGCCGAGTTCCAGTTTCAATCGTCAATCCATAAATACCACTTTTGCACCAGATACTATCGTTACCTTCTCACCTGGTTAGTTTTCTTCCTTTGAAAAGCGCTACAGATTGTGAGTTTGATTCTTCGTGTGATTTTAATTATAGGTTGCGAGATTGACGCTATTTTGCTCATTGATGCGTCGGGCTCTGTGGAGGCAACATTTGATCGTGAAAAGGAACTTGCTGCGGAAGTAATAAATGAACTTCCAATAAGCCCAAAGAACGCACGTGTTGCGCTCATTAAGTTTGCAGCGAAGGAGAAAGTGAGAACAGTCTGGTCGTTCAATCAACCGCAAGAACAACAAGAAGTACTGGAAGCCCTGTTGAATATTCCTTTCACCAGCGGTACCACAGCTATACATACCGCACTCTTGCAAGTGAGCTACAAGTAATTTCAAATTAATGTCTAGACAGGGCTTTCGTCCACTTTCACGGATTTACTTCTTTTAGGCAGTGAAAGAATATTCATTAGCTAGAGGCGCAAGACCAAATGTAGCAACACCTATTTTAATTATATTTACCGATGGTTTCGGACAAAAAGATACCACAGAAGAAGCAACTCTGCTGAGGAGTGTAATTCCAAATATATTCGCTGTTGCTGTTGGTAAACAGGTAGGCCAATTCTTTTCGATTTTCATTATATTTCCATACGCACGAAAAAAATGTTTTTTGAAAATTCTTTCGATAAACATATGGGAAATTTAATGCTTTCTTATAAAATGAATGAATAATGCTAATCATATAAGGTGAGAAATCATATAATTCCACTCAACTAATCAATGCTATTTCTTTTTTTATAGTTTTCGAAGTTTTTCTAAATTCTAATGCGACAATTAAATTATTGCTAACTCTGATGTGTTCATGTTCTTTGATATAAGCTTTGATCGAAGCAAGTCCATTTTTAAATCTTTATTGGTAATACACAATATACGAAAAAAACAATGGGCAAAAAGACGTTCGCAGCGAATAACAAATATGTCATTCCAGCATCCAGTCAATCATGCTGAATTAGTAAAAATCACTGGTTCAAACAATCGAGTGTTTATGAATGGCGATGTCGAGAAATTATATGGATTGATAAGAAAGATCACCAGGACATGTTAATCTACCAATTTATTTATTCTCTTTCCAGTTATTTATTGCTGTAAACATGAATGCATCATAATATTGTCATGGTGGAAGGAATTTTGCATACTAATGAATATGCGATAAAAGATGCCATGCATCATAGAAATATGAGAACATTCGGATTCTTTGCACTTCTTAAAAAGCGCTATTCTTGGTTCCATTCTCTCAGAATGCTAATATGTAGTAGGAACTTAGTAACACCAAATTGATGACAGTTTTTGAAACCTTTCATATTTCTGGGAAATAAAACTCTTCGTAGAATAACGACAAAAAAAAAAAAAAGTATAGCTCATCAGTTTCTTTCTGCCTTTCTAGCAACCAGTGCCTTCAATGACTTATATGTCGCATTTTTCTTTTTTTGATGGCTTCAAATCTTACACTGTCAAGATTTCATTTTTTTTTGTCCGATTTCAACATAATAAACTCTTCATTCATTCTGTTTTGTTCTCTGCAGTTGTTCTACTCAATCTTCTGCAAATATCGATAGCGCTAACTTAAGGAAAATGGGATCAATATATTTTATTCGAAAATACATATTTTATATCATATACATTAAGAATTGCAAAATCAATAAAAATTTAAAATAGATTCAGATATTTTACGAGGATATATGGTTTTTCCCACTACACAATGATATGAAGTGTCCTAATCATCGTTATTGAAATAAAGATGGAAAACATTACAAAGATTAAAAATGAAAAACTTATAAAAATGGAGCACAAAAGTTCCATAACAGAACTGAAAAAGAAAAATATGAATATAAAAATAAGGAAATGACCAGAAAATCAAAGCTTGCATAAAAAAGAGATTGGCTACAACAACAGAATGCAATGAACATCCATAAATGTCAATAAGAGCCTAGGAATGTGAAAGACTCGAGGTATATTTCGATTTTGTCCTTATCATCTTTTTATTTGCTCAGAATCTATTAAAATGAAATTATGACATTACATATTACATCAATATATTAGTCGTTCTTCAGAAGAATGTATCATCGTTAACCCGTAGCCTGCTGTGCACGTCGTGTATATACATAATCAGCTTTACCTTTCACGCATTCTCTATTTATATGAACGCTTTCGATATCACTTCCCGGTACCATAAACTTCGCTTCCAGTAATACCTGCACATTTGATCATTGTAAGGAAATATTTCTACATGAATCTCATAATAAGCATGGTTATGAGCTGAACTACGTATCTAACAAACCTTTTCTACAATGGAACGTAATGCACGTGCACCGGTTTTACGTTCTAGTGCAAGCGCAGCAATTTCATCAAGCGCATCAGAAGAAAACGAAAGATCCGCACCATCCATAGCAAATTCAAGTTTTTTCTGGGCAAGTAATGAATTCGATGGTTCAGTTAACACCCTAATTAGCATGCCCTGCAATTATTAGTCAAAGATAATGCACATATTTCCATATATTTTACATGCTATTCATTAAGTTGACATTGTTATTAGATTAAAAATCACAACGGTACAAAAAATATAACTCGAAAAATAGTGATCCAAAAAAAAGGTGTTAAAGGATCCAATAAAGATAAAAGTGAATAACCTTATCCAAACTGTGAAAAGGTACAATAACCGGAAAACGTCCAACAAGTTCCGGTACAATGCCAAAACTTATAAGATCCCCTTGATCTGCTTGTCGCAAAAGATCGTCTCTCTTTTTCGCGATTGCTGTTTCTAATTTATCATCATCGGTTATTCGCTGCATTCCTGATCTGGCACCTAAAAGTCAGAATGAAAATTACCATATATTACACAAATGGGAATTCCAGAATCATGTATGATGAAATAGCTGATGTTGCCGTGATTTCACCAACATCTGATTGCCGACAATAACGTATAAATCAATAAATAGAAATAACCTAAGCCGAGTGTTTTCTTATCAAGTCGTTTGCCAACTATACGGTCCAAAGCGGTGAATGCGCCTGATGCGACAAATAAAATATCTGTTGTATCAACTTGAACGAAGTCTTGTTGTGTGCTCATTGATTTACGACTGCTCTTTACATTCACCAATGTTCCTGTAACTCTGATCTGAGAAATAAAAATACAATACAGCGATATGTTCCCTAGCATTCTTAAGAACAAACGATTAACACTCAACCAGTATAACAAAGTTCACACAAAAAATTATCAGCTATTTCTTTTACAACGGAGCGTCTAATAACTAAATGTTGTTAAAACTTGAGAAACTCCTTATGCATTATCCACAATTGTCCCAAACAATTACATTAAGCAGTGAAATGACTCATGCATTGATATATAACAGAAATAAACTCACCTTCTACTAATTTGAGCAATGCATGTTGTACGCCTTCACCACTAACATCTCTAAATGCATGAGACTGCACATTATGAGCTGCAGCTATTTTGTCTATCTCATCCAGAAAAACAATCCCCTGCTGCGCGCGTTCGATGTTACCACCTGCATTTTGCACAAGTTTTTGCACGACACTTTCCACATCTTCGCCAACATAACTATAAAAATGTACCTATTGTAATGTTCTTATTTTTATCTCTATGATTCAGATTTAATCTATAACCTGATTCAGATAATTGACGTACATCTGAATAGACAAAGTTTGCTCATATATTCATGTATTTTTTTAATAATTGACAGTTCCATTATATAATAGTTCCATCCTCATAACAATTTTGTCTTTGGCTTCAGAAAAACTTTCTAGAAACATTTTCTCATCTATAGCTTATCTTTTTAGTGAATGATTAGTTCTACGTTCTTTTTTAAACTATTTTCTAGGATGTTTATAAAACATTGAAGTTTCCACCTTTTATATAATTTTAGTATTTCCAAGAAACTATGTAAAGGATGGGAACTCCATGCTAAAAACAACATGCTAAAAACTAAGATAGATATGTCTTGATGGAACACCCTGTCTAAACAAAGAACCATAATGTTCTATCTAATACTGAAAGTTTAAATGTGATGAAGGGCACGAAAACTTTACCCGGCCTGAGTCATGGAGGTACAATCACAGAGCGCAATGGGTACATCCAGAATACGGGCCAATGTTTGGGTGATAAAAGTTTTACCAACACCGGACGGACCCAGTAACAAAATATTAGACTTTTCTAGTCGAATTGGAGCATCGTTTTCAGGAAGTGGACGAAACACTGGTGAAACAATTCGATGTTTTTGTTGAGGTGCCGATCCTTCTGAGAAAAAACGAATGTCTGCGCGTCCAGATCTACTGTAATCTTCCTGATACAATACACCAGCTGAAGATACTGCTGTACGTGACCGATTTCCTTCCATATTATTGATGGCTGGTGAACTAATATTATTCTCGATATTATGATAAAGACGTAGATAATGTTGGTAAACTCCAACAGAGAGTGTTTTCTTGGCTTGTTCTTGTCCAATGATATATTTATTCAGGAAATTATAAATCTGAAAACATGTTTTTATTGACCAATTCCCATTTTTTCTTTTTTTTTTTTTTTTTTTTTTAATACATTTAGTTCGAAAAATTTAGACGGAAATTAAAAATTTTGAAACTATATACATTAAAAAACTGATAAAAAGGATGGCGAACATTAAAAACGTAACCTCTTTTGGATAAGGTGGCTTCTTATCTGTTTCATTTGCTTTCAAAATACTTCCTTTCTCATCACCATCTAATGGACCGCAACTGAACAAGCGCCGACAGTTCTCACAAATCAGATAACGTGAACTAGCTAAAAGAATGCAAAGAAGAAATAATCAATGAGTGGAAATATAAAAGCTCTGTCAAATGCCAATAGATTATAATCTACTAGATTAAACTATTTGCAATCGAAAATAACTAAACCAACACTTATAATCTTAATACAGCACTACTAATGAATACATAGTACTGAGAACAGAAATCTTAATCATGGGTCGTTGAAAATTTGTATGGATATACTCCTAGTATATTCAATTCTTTTCTAATGAATATTACTACCCACGCGTCGATGATGGTATGTTTTTGAGTGGTTTGCCGCATTCATCACAACGGTTATTGGAAGACGAGGTACGCCAGATATTCCACCTTGTTGTAAGTTTGCCAGTCAACGGGATATGTTGTCGAAATACAGTGTGTTCGCTGATATTATTTTCCCAATCATCTGCACCTGAACCCGAATCATTACTAGATATCGTGCTATCTGCGCTCGTTCCATTGCCTTTTGCTATGTATCGTACTATTCTGATTGTTAGAAAAGGCTGGCACTGCCGACGAACTACTACCAGAGCCGATGACGGACAAACCATCCTGAAACATATGAATGTTCATTTCAAGACAAAAGTTTTTGAGTTATATGAGCGGTCATCACCATTACGATCAGCATCTAGCAACATTTGTATACTACGTCATCAATAACATTTATGACCATTTCATATATTTACTTGGTCATTAAAACTGAAATATACAAATTCGTCCTATCTCTGTGTTGAATCGCGAATAGAGGAAGATCTTCTTAGTGTTGTCATAAAATATCAAAAAGAAGGCATCTATTTATTTTGAAATGAAACTATGTCACTCAAAGAATCAACAAAAAACAACAATCGTTTACATTCAGCACTATCCTTCCGTCAACTTTCATCTTATTTCTTAATTTGTATTATAAATTCAAATCCTTTTATCCAGCATTAAAAACCAAAAGTTGCAAAGCAATTGAAAGATAAGGAAGGGAAGGAAGCATTTTCTGAGAATTTTTACGAGTCCAGAGAACAAAGATACGATGATAAAAAAAATCAATTCCTTTCAATGCCAGATCAGATGACACATCAAAACAAGTTATACATCACACTGCTGCAATTCTCATGCAGCAATCACAGCCTTATCATTTTTATCACTCGCTACAATCACCGTTAAACCATTCCCCGAAGTTCGTTAGGACGAAAACGAACAACACGTTAACTCTCAATACCGATTGTTTCCAGGACAGTCGATTTCCGTTGATTAATTACATCGCTACCCAGTCTCTCACTTCCGTATTCTCAATCTCGCACAATACTATTTCATCCATCTCATCATTCTCTGTTTCTCTCATCACCATACATTATATTACATTACTACACGGAATTTCCCATATCCCACTCATATCTCCCATGGTAAGCAATCTAAGACCGAGCAAGGCTGATGGCCTGCGGTGGGTGAGGATTTTCTTCTTCAAGAGCAATGTTTCGAATGTTTGTCAAGATCAGTATTAAGAAATACATCTTAAGACAGTATACAAAAGGTCAAAGGGTCAGCTCGAACTGACCATTTGATAAGAAACACAAAATAATTTATCTTATCATTTCATAAAAAAAGTTCGAAATAATTTGTCTTCTTTTCCAATTTCGCAGAATGAGATAAGGTGATATTGTGAATTGGATGGTTGGCGGGATTGATATGGAAAGAGGAGTGGAAGGATGTGTTGTTTAATATCCAACACCGTAGACAAAACATTTCTTTATTAAGTTGGCATTTCCTGCAAAATTTCTGGAAACAGCGTCCTACTCGAGAGGGAAATTATTGATTGTGTAAAGAGTTAAAAATTGAATCTGACAATCTAACATCTTAAATTTGTTTTGGACGATGGTAGTAGACACTAGAACAGTCATGATCTAGATCAGAGGATTAGACTAGAACAGTCATGATCTAGATCAGAAGATTAGACTAGAACAGTCATGATCTGGATCAGAAGATTAGACTAGAACAGTCATGATCTGGATCAGAAGATTAGACTAGAACAGCCATGATCTTCAGGATATGTACAATTTCTTTATCATAAAATTCAATTAAGAACTTGGAAATTATTTTAAATGATCACTTAAATGTCACTGCCAGTTTTGAAACATTGATTATCGGCTGTACTAAAGATTCGCAAAATTATTCTTTGAAAATCAATAATTTCTATATTCCAGGTCAATTAAAAAACTGAATAGTTCATTCCATTACTTTGAAAATATATTTTAAAGACCGTTCTATTCCGAAGGTTTTTTCGCTTTTTATTTAAACATTTAGCTTCAATTTAAAAGCATGCAAATGATTTGTGTTTTGAAACGTTAATCAAATCCAAAAATTCCAAGAAAAATCTGTCAAAAAAAAGTCGTCAATTATTGTCACGAATACTTGCGGACGCCATTTCAACAGAAAAGATGCTTCACCTTTGGCGATTGACTTTGAATATCATTATCAATCAATTCTCGAGTTATTGTTTTGAATTGTCAAATAAAATTGCTTAAAATATAATCCATTCATTTTGATTTAAATGTAATGAAAAATTTTAATTTAAACTTAAATTTCAACTTTTGTTTCTAATTGGCAGCTTTGTTTTGATATAACTTAACAATCTATGTTAAACCCTTTCATTTTATTTTATTAATTCGCAGAGTGCGATTGCTCCTTCCGGTTGATACTCGAAATGATTGGTATCCACTGTATTTGATGCTAAATAACACTAATTTTTGATATAAGTCTTATATTAATTTAAATCCTAGACTTCTAATCGTAATTTGATTAGAATTGTTAATTACTGGAAACATTGCTACTCAACCCAATGCTTTTAAGTTATGTTCTTGAATTTTTTCAGATTTGAAACTTATTATCGCTTTGATTTTTATTTTTGAAATTGGTATTTATGAACAAGTTAAACTGGTTATTACTTGCTTGTTGAATAATATTTGCAGCTGACGATAAGTTGAATCTTCAACTTGTTGTCAATTTTAGTGATTAATTGAATTTTTTATTTCGTTTTTAAATTCAATTTAACCAAAAAATTCATGATGCTAAAGAGAAACTTCGCTTTTCAGATTAAGCAAACAAGACTATATGAGGATGAGTACAATGTTTCCGCAAGTTACAATTCACAATGTAGTTACAATCCATTTTCAAGTATCAGATTTTATGAAATTTGCTAATATTGATTTGTTATAAGTTGAAATTAATTTCAATTAGTTTCAATAACTTTCGACATTTCATAAATCTTCATTGCTGAATAACAAGGGAAAAATTCAGGAGATAAATATTGTCCGATAGTAGTTAGCTGAAATTTTCTCACATTGTCTGATGATGAAAACAAGGAATGTACTGAAATCAGATTCAAATTTTTCTATAACTGAACAAAGAAAAAACAAGAAAGAAGATGGAGAAATATAATTAAAACTAATGAGCAATTGTCTCACGTATTTGAATTGTTATTCAATATTTTGCTATTGCCTAAAGTTAATAAAGCATTTTTTCAGGAAATAATGGTTTCAATGCACATAAACCAACAGCATCGATAGAGAATATCCATGATTCGTTAAGAAGTAATATTCACAAGCGAACTGATCTAATAATCAAATGGTTATATATTTCCATCAAACATAACACTGATGCAATTTTGTGTGTTATTTGGCATATATTCTACTTCCAATGCTTATTTGTTTTCTTTTTTATTTACCAAACTATTGCTTTCTTTTCTTATTCATCTACCAAATAATTCAATTTTTCTCATTGCCCTGTTCATTCATTCTTATTTTCTTTTATCATTTATCAGATAACATATTTATTGACGTGCAGTTTATGCAAAATTCATTCACTAATTATCATCAAAAAATGTATTTACATGAAATAATTATATTCAATGAGATTTCAAAAAAACACACTTTTTAGGTATAGTTTAATTATCATCTTTGGACTTAGCATTATCGGAATATCGGTTATCATTGCTTTGCATAACTTGGTAACAATGTTTGAGCTCCAAATTATCTATCAAAATATTAAGGTTTGTGGTTTCAAATTTCCAAAGTATTTTGAATTTCAATTTCTTTCTTTTTTTTTTTTTATCTTTTTTGACGGAAATTCCTGGGTGAAAAAAGTATCAAATAAAAAATTTTGAAAGCTGAAAATTTAGCCTAATATTCGATTCCAGATAAAAGTTCTTACCAAATGATTCGATCGATGAGTTAAATAAGAAATTTATTACCTTGCATTTATATGAGAAAATAAAAAAAAAAATTTTGGAAACAGAATTTAGCAATTTATAGGATTCTTTCGGAAATCAGCTAATAATTTGTGAAAGTGACAAAATTCTCGTTAATGCATCATGTTTTGAATTTCTAAAGATTTGTCTTCAAAATATTTAGAGTAAGAAGGATTGAGATGGAATTGGTGGGATGAAAATTCCGACAATCGAAAATATTTCTTTCTAACATAAAATAAGCTTTTATTGTGCATGCCGTATTGTTCATAATAGCGATGGAAAAGTAATGGGAAAAAATATTTTTTTGTAATAACAAAATGGTATTAAAAAATGATTGAAGTAGTTGATTGGGTTGGGTTATTTGTCCTTCGTGGATTCAATTTTCGTCGATGATTCTTTGTTTATCGATTTCAGACTTTACAAATGGATTTGCAAGCAATGCTTAAAAAGATCAAAGGAAATGCTATATTATTTGACTCAAGATTGATTCATCACAGTTTAACCGGAGTAGATGCAACCACTCAAACGATTCCGACATTGCGCTTATTCCGAAAAAGAGAATTGGATGAAAAAAGAATTATTCGTCAGACTGATGTTTGAAGAATATTTAATTTGCTGATATGAAATTATCGATTGTACTGATAATACTTAAGTCGAATAATAACAATACTTTTTTGCATTAAGGCACCAAGAATCTAAGGTTAAAGTAATATTGTGTATAATTTGAGGATTAAAGATGCAATAAATTATTACAAAATTTGTTGCATTTGATGAGAAATCCTAGAAAATCAAATAGAAAGTTAAGAAAGAAAATGAAAGAAATATGAGATGAAAGCAGAGAAAATCAAATTATAAGTCAAATGACAATGAAGGACAGCTCGAGATATAATGGATAAAGATATAATGAAATGATTTTGTATATTGGAAAAGTTAAATATTTGTTTGAACAACTTATCATTTATTTTCTCATCAAATATAAAAGTCAAATCATATGATCGTTGGCTAATCCATTATATACGTCATTTTAACAAAATTTTGTTAAATGGGAAAACTATTAGATTTTGTTAGAAATATGATAGAAGAAAAAGTTGAGGGGAAAATTTACTGAAGAATTTACAATAATATCTTCAGCATTCTTCGTCCTATTTTATTGATATTTAACTTAATTATGCTTTTGTAAATATATCTAAAGCTATTTATACAAAGAAAAAAATCTGCAGTCCATTGATAACTTGCAGCTAATCAATTTGAATTATTCGCGCAAAAAATTTGTGAACTTTCATGTCTTTAAATTCCAGTATATCTCCCATTCAAATACAGATATCCATCGGAGATCGGTTGTCTGCTTTCTGCGATTGAAAATGAGTGATGAACGAAATCATGAAAATTTTGTAGGTGATGATAATTATAAAGACGAGCAGAATGATTTAATGAGACCTCAAGAAGTTGCTGATCAGATTGCAAAAGGTGGTGAACAGGTAGTGAGCATTTTCTCTTCTATTTCACTTTAATTTAATTATTCGGAGAATGAATGAAAATTAGATGAAGCAGTGAATATAATTTTATTGAAGACATTAAATCAATTAATCGTGATATCAACAAACGCTTTAATTGTTAATTTATAATCGCATTACAAATATTAATTATTGGTTATAAATTAACAGTTAATGTGGTTTGAAATAAGAAAAAATAGTTTAAATTATGAAAACTGTGAAAATCTTAACTTTTCATGTTGCAATTCTTTTACATATTTTTTTATTCAAGTATGCAACAACAAATTTTTGCCTTGAGAATCACACATTCTAATAGAATGAGTTGAGATATGAATATTGCTCGCTAACATTTAGATACCAGATCCCTTGTTATCACTTGTTAGTAGTAGTAATTTTAATAACTTTATCAATTATACCAATGAATTAATTTAGAATTATTTCTAGGTAATTATCAAATGGCATAATATAATTCTTAAAGAATCACCAAAATTCGATGCATTTTTGGAACCAGCGAATACGTTAAAAAATCGTTATCCAAATGTAATTTTATATGATCAAACACGTGTCAAACTACTTGGTGACAAAGTGGGTGACGATTATTATCATGCATCATATGTTGATTCATATGATCGAGCAGGTTTAATTATCATTTTGCATAAAATACGCTAATGATGAATTTGCAACATAATTTAATTGTTTCAGCTTGTCATCAAATCATTTAAAGATGATTGTCGTTCTTTTTCCATTTGTTCCTTCATATTTCAATAGAAACCTAAATTTCTATTCAAGATTCCGTTGTGAAATAGTCAATTTTACATAAAATTTATTGAATCAAAATTTGTAGATGGTTATATACTTGCACAGGCACCATTTAATGAAACGACAGAATCCGATTTTTGGCGTATGATCATTCAAACAGGAACGAAACTCATTGTTCTCTTAACGGATATTCATGATCAAGAAGGCAATCGTTTAGTCAAGCATTTTTGGCCGGAATCAACAACAAATTCACGTAGTTATTCAGAAAGTAATGTAAAAGTAAATTATGTGAAAAGCGGTTTTGTAAGTTTCATTTTTAATTTCCAATTCAGCAATTCATGTCATTCATGGGCAGAGAAAATGATACATTTAAAATTCAAAAACAAAAATTTAATTTGAGAATGAAAAATATTGTTGCGAGAGTCATATGTTGAAAATAGAATCACCCATCATTCTTGTTGTACTCTGAAACTTATACAGTCATCTATACTTATTTAAATTTACTGGAGATCGAATTGTAATTTGGTTTGTAGTTTATTGAATTGGAGATCTACTTGCTGTTATCAGTCGGTCTTGTGTAACAGAGACGAATCTTGTTGAGATTATTAATTGATGGAAGAGTGATTCCTCATAATAAAAAATTATCAGAGAATATCCATGAAATATTCAATTCTTTTTTCCCTCGCAGAGAAGAATACTGCTCAACTGAATTATTGAACTGCTGCTACTGTTGTGTCGCTTTGAAATTCGAACTGTTGCTTTTGCCATGTCGGTGTAAAAACTGACTTCAGCTCCATATCCTGATCTTTAAAATCCTTTTGGGGCTTCTCTCCTTTACCTGATCCTCAAAGTGCCGACTCATGATTGGTCGACCTTACTTTATTTGTCTGTGAACCGGAAAATTTTGACGATAAACACATTTATCCTTTTGGCAGCAAACATGTTTATCGTCCCTTTGAAACTATGTCGCGCCACTTGACTTTTAGTATTCCTTGTTCACCATAATTTAACATCTCTTGTTTATTATTGGATCATTTGACTTCGTCAAATCTTCCCGCTATTGATCTTAAAACATTCCTATTTATGTATAGCTAATTGCATCTTTCGGCTTTCGCCGACAACATTTATGTTTATAAGTGATAGTATTTAGTATAAAAGACAAAAATAAATAATTGAATTAATAAATTAATTTATTGAAAAAAAATGGGAATGCATTTATTCACAAAAAATCGCAATGGCTTTATTTTTTATATTTTTCCAAATGGAAACAAAAGCAAAAAATCCAATTTATATGATTTAAATAATTTTTAATAACAAATAAAATTTTTAGACTCCCATATATGACTGGTACAACTTTTCGATTAGCAATATTCTCGATAAACGTATGGGAATAGTTAGAGTATCAATGTTGCATTATCTAAAATGGATAGATGAGAAGATTGTTCCAGACGATTTATTAGAATTTCGATCTGAGGTTGGTAGTTGTTATTTTTTGCTTATAACCTCCAATATCGTAATTACGATTTCTTTCAATTTTTTCAATCATTTCTACTGAAAATTGAATGAAAATTAAACGATCAGTGAAGATAATACTTTATTTTGAGGTTGAACATTTTAATCAAATAGTCACAGCTAAACTAATAAATAAATTTGCACACTGAAAAAAAAAAGCGGTAAATTGAATTATTATTTATATCAATTTAATCATGCTAATAAAAGATTTTCCAAACTTTTTATTATAAAAAACGAATTGGGATTAACCGAAATTTCAAAATATTCTTCATGTTAAACGATGGGAATTCCGAATAGAGAAAAATGGCCATATGGGACCAATATGTCTTTTATGTCCTACAGGCGTTCATCGTTCAGGAACTTATGCTGTCCTTGATATTGTTCTGGATCGAATAAAGTCTGAAAAAAAGGTGTAGTGACAGTTAGATGCCAAAGTTTATATTTGTTAGATTAAAAAATTACTGCACAAATATGTATGTTGCTTTAGCTAAATGGGAATATCATTCCACTTTTTCCCGATCTTATTCGACATTATCATTAGTATTTTGTTTCACATTTTGATTGATGTAAACGTTTGCAAAAATATTATTGTAATTTTTCGTTTTTATCTTTCTATAATGATCAAATGCATACTTACTGGAAGAATTTTGTCATTAATAATCTTAATATTA
>KZ270026.1:238968-250208 GCA_002249935.1 Onchocerca flexuosa
TCCAGAATAATCAATTTAACTTCAACTTGATAAAACGGTAATAATGCATTATGTAAATCATCCAGTACTGTAATACACAGACAATTACTGTAGTTTTGGCATAGTGAGTATAATTTCAGAATCAATAAATATATATATTTGGCGACAATTATGATTATGATCAATATGGAATTGGCATGACCGTGGCAGTTATGCTTCTGGCACGACAAAGTTCAAAACAGATCTCTAAATCATATATGCAAATAGTGAATTTTTTTTGTCAACTGACCTTTCAATGAATTGTCCGACTACATTATGCAATGCACGAATTGTCATTTTAGATAGTATTGAAGTTGATAGGGAACTTCAACGAAAAAACATGCCACATATCGGCTATGCAGACAGTTTGGATCTGATAAAGATAGTTTATCGATCGGAAGAAACGGAAGATTAGTAAGATGAGAGTTCTCATCAGAAAACATTTCAAGGCACTATCTGGAATTAAAATATATTGAGAAATGAAATAACTAAAACTTTTTCAATAGTTTTGGTAAAGGATAAGATAAATAAAAATATCAAAACTTTACAAATGAAAACAAAGTTCAAATTTGAATTGAGTGAAAGAATGACTAAATGCCAAAAAAAAAAAAAAAAGGAAAACAAAAATATTATTGAAATCTTGAAAATTTCAAGTTCTACAATCTACCTTTTACATAGAAATTTTGCTGAAATCACGATAGTAAATCACTTTTTATAAGATTTGACACTGTAATTCGACATCATCAAGAAAATTTCAATAAGAATGGTTGGATTAGCCTAATCCATTCTTTAAATAAAAAATCAATATTTCCTTGACTATTAAATACAGAATGATAATGGTAAGTGTCTGAGAGACGTTGACTATGAATCTTTTGTGTTCTCCTGCTTTGACTCCAATCTAGATTAGCTATATGCGTGATGTAAGTGTGATGCATTTAAAATTTATGATTTTAGAAATTTTGCTATGATATTCGGGAATTTCTGAAAAATTCACCATAATGATTTGGATAGGAAAAATATTTCGTTGCAACTGAGTCTTATGCAATTAAAAGTTTTATTTTTCAGTTACGTTTTTAAAGGTCAACCAGCAATTATTTTAATAACACTGATTTCAGAAATGACGATTTAAAAATATAATAGAGAAATGTGCTTTTACAAATGAAGACCCATCTATATTATTATTTCCTAATTCAATTTCATAACATGGCGACTATGTGTACGTTTCCAATGTATCGATTGGTTGTTGTTGTTGTTGTTGCTGTTGTAAAAAGGGCACTTGCCGACCATGTACTGGACAGTGTTTCATATTTGTAGTTTTCGGATACGCTGTTGCACCATACATCGCAGTGTTATTAGCTGTCCCAATTCCACTTCCAATTCTAACTGACGATGTCTGAGCCTGAAATTCATTTTTAAAATGAAATTTATTGGCCTATTTTGAATTTGAATGAGCAAAAAAACAATGGCAATAAAGAAATTCATTTATCCAAGAGAAAACCATTTCACACTGTAAAAAAAACTTCACAAAAGAAACTTACAAAATATTGCTGAGGAATGCTTAGTGATTGGTTATCATCATCTGTACCGTTATCATCATCTGTACAACAATGACATATCAAACAGCATATATTATGTGGTTCATCCGGATCTCGCCTTTCTGTTTCTCTGATCGAATATATTAAGGAACCGATCATTACTAGGGCAAACGACACAAAATACAATGCATGAAACTGAAATTTTATTGAATTTTTAAGACTGCATCCAGAAAATGATTTTTTTTTTAAGGTAGCCAAAATTCAAGTCAAATATATACTGCAAATAAGGTAAATTAGCTTATTTTTTGACCATCTTTCTGGCGGGCTAATTGTTCTGCCAGCATTACGATAGATTTTCAAGCAAATAACTCACTTCGTACTTGAACATGAATAAGCCAAAAACAAGAGTATAAAAATCGGCAGTAAGTATTGATAAGTTGAACATAAGAGCGGAAGACTTCTTTACAACCACGCTCACCATTGAATAGAACAGAAACATAGAGGCAATAAATATGAGGTAGAATACTACGATTGTTCCTGACCAGTTGACCGATGCCAACTCATGATGCTCCAAAGCAGCACTAGAATAATATCTTATTAAATATAATTAAATTTTTAAATACTAAAAATCAGTTTTTCTTTCATTATTTTAGTAAGATGATATCCGATAAACTTACAGTTGTATCCCCGAGATGATAGAGCCAAACAAGCCAACCATGCCAAGATATTCGACTCGGCTATTTTGTTTTACTAGAAATTCCTCGCCAACATTACCCACTGCATACAGAATTGAGCCAACCAAACATAATACATCACCTAATACTCGATTATCTACAAAATTTATTGATGAAATGAGAATTTACATAAATTTAAACTTGTGGAATATATAAATTACACTCAGTTCATTACTGTAGCATTGTCTATATTCAATTCTGTTACCAATTTTATAGCTCAGTATTTTACTAATTTTCCGAAATCATTTGTGTTTTCTTATATTTCCATATATTTAATTATCACTTTTATATCAATCATTGTTGTCATAGCATGAAACAAATATTGAAAATTCTAACATGTTGTAATGTTTTATTCAAAAAAAAAAAAAGAGCGAATAACATGATAAATTAAAATAATTTGCAATGATGAAATAAACATTAAAAAATCTAAAAAAAAAGAAGAAACTTTTGAAAAAGAAACTTTCAAAAAAAGTGAAAATTGGTTTTTAAAGTAAGACGACTTATTTATTTTTTTAAACTTATTATCAAGTGACGAAAATTCTAATCGCTTAAAAATATTCAGAGAAAACGCTTTTTCATAATCCTAAATGTTTCATTTTTTATGCCGCAACTATACCTGTAGCAAGTCATGCTACATAACAAATATAAAATGGGGAGTTAATTACAAAGGAAAGGGATAACAAATTTGTGTGCAACCTCATCGAACTTACTTCGACTTTTGTTAGGCTCGATTTTTAAATTTAAAAAATCTATAAAATACAACACACCTCCAGAACCACCTTTTCCTTCTAAAGCATCAGCCCAAATGAGAACGGCAATTCCAACAAGACACATTCCAACACCGATTATATGTGTCACGAGGTAGCGTGTATAAAGGAATAACCATGATAAAAGTAATACCGTCGGTATCGTTGAACAATCCAACAACTGCAATATCAACAACTGATATTTGAAATTGTGGAAATATTCTACTAAAATATCAATATTTCTCAATTACAGATGATAATAGGAAAAAAAAAAGCTTTGAGTAAAATTTATTGGAAATATTACTGAAAGCGTTGAGTGATCTTTCCACGCTACTAATGAAAAAATGATAAACTTAAATGCTCGAAATTGATTAGTACTGTTTATTTTTGAAGAATATGAATTTAGAAAGGTTAAACAATGGAACGGAATTACCTGTATACTAGTCAAATTGGTAAATTGATATGCATAAACAATAACATAATTAGCTTCAACATCTATAAGAGCCAATAGAAAATAGCGCCATCCACGTTGTCTGAGCGCTGGTAAAAATGCATTCTCGCCCTTTCGGAATACCAGCATTGTCCCATAAATAGATGATAACAGGAAATAGTTAAGAAAATTCTGAGCTGAAATTCAATTTTCACAACATGTAGGATATTAACAAATAAAATTTACTTACGAAATTACTAATTTAATTATTCTCTACCTGTTTTGTTTGAAAGAACAATAGTCAAAAGCCTAAGCTTTAGCTAAGTTAAAAATATTTACTTTTAATTTATCTAAGACGTATTTATAATACATATTCTTATATGTTCGTTCTTCGATATTATATTTCATTTATGATTATTGAATTGGTACCTGTCGGGGTTTTCACTCCTCTGTCACTGAGTAATTGACTGCTAACACCTGTACCACATAAACATAATGATAGAATTTGTCCATAAAAAATGTTTCGGAATGTCCGTCTGAAACAATGCCACTGCAAATCATGGATAAATTTTACAGCTTTCATTCTGATATGATTCATTTAATGGATTCGTCATGTTAGAATATCAGAGTGATAGTAGCAACATGAAAATATTTATATCGATGTTCTCGAATTTCCAAAACAGCAAATTTGAGGACTAAAACGAAAAATAAACCTTAGAATATCATTACTGCAACAAGGTGAGCAATCGATTCCTTCTTCTTCCTGATCCGATGATATCGCACCTAATGGTATCGGTGTTTTCAATGGAGTGTTCGTTGGTCTCGTTGATGGTATCGCATAAGATGCATAACTAGTCATTGGTATCACACCGTTTACCGGTGAAGTTTTTCTAACAATCATCTGTGATGTCAAAGGTTGTTGTGATGATATGATTGTATAGTAATTCCTGAAAAATATCATTTCTTTATTACGAATCCAACATAGAATTTCGTTTGAATGATTTGAGATGATTAAAATCGTAAGTTACGAATATAATAGCAAATTGAAAAAAACATGCAGAAAATAAAATTCAACCATAATCTAAACAACTGGTAAATCATTCGAAATGGTTTGATTTCTGATATTTTCAGATTCTTTTCAAGAAGTTACATATGATTATTTTTCATGCTCAGTCTTGACAGAAATTAAAATTCAAAAAATGAAGACTTATTTGGGGAAAAAAATAGCGCACTATCTCATTTCCAGATTATGTCACAAAGTCTGGTCATCATCTAAGAAACATTCATTTCCAAAAACAGCAACTATACAATTTAATCTAATATCTAACTGCAAACACATTCATAGTTGGCACAAACATATATATGTATTGAAATTTACAACCTCACTAATCTTTGGTCTTTTATTTTTGCTACAAAGGAATATAACAAATTTCTCTATAATATTCCACAAAAAGCAAACGGCACAAAGTACAAAATTGAGAATTTATACTAATGATTTATTCAAAAATATTATTATCATATTATCACTGCAAATTTTGGAAAAAATGATATAATTAAGTAATGAAAATTAGAGGCAACCTATCCAACAGCTGAATCGATAAAAACAGGTTGAGTAATATGCAGCTACCAGTTTCTTTTATGCGGCGGTCATCGAAGAGTTGTACAGTGCGTTTTACTCTATCTCAGTGATGATATGATAATAATGATAAAAAAGATTATAATGAATGCTGCTTCTGATACAGTATTTCTGAATGTATTTCTGAATTTATCTTTTTCAGTATTTTATTCATTTTCTCTTTCTTCCATTCGTTACTTTTTAACTTTTTTTTTTGATTGAAAAAACTTCATCGATTGACTGAAAATACTAAAAAATGAGGTCTAAAAATATCTATTAAGCTATTCAAACACAACGATAGTAATAACTGATTCTAAATTCCAAAGTAAAAAATAAAACCTGTTCTTAAATACATTAAAAGAAAAAAATTGCAATCAGACATTTGCAATCACTCTCTAACTTTTTCTTGACTTTTGGTTTCAACTTTTCGTCCGCCTCTCTATGTACCTGTATTCTGCAACCATTTTCTTGGTTTTACAATCAATACTTACTTTCCAACGGTTTTTTCAAAGTAAAACATCTTTCAGTACTTTTAAAAAGATTTTTAAAATGTTGTAAAGCACTTTATATGAATTTTTTCGAAAAATTCAAATCAAAATTTGAAGAAGACGAGATCAACTTGCATATTTGTATGAAAATTATAGAAATACGCAAATTCAAAACTGAAGACATTGAAGCATAGTTACAGTTGATTTCTCAAGTCAAAATTTGTATCTCTGTATGAAAATTACGGAAAAAATGCAAATTCAAAATTGAAGACATTGAAGCCATAATGATAGTTGACTTGTCACATCCATAAAAAATATATCTAAGAAGGTGAAAACATATAAAAAACTGAGTCAATATTGAAGAAGAAACGTAAAAAGAAATTTATTAAAACACTGATTTAGACTGAATCAAATCAAAATAAAGTGAAAAGAATAAAAAAATGAAGAAATTAGTCAGAAAAACATATTTAATTTTTCTTAATAAATTTTTTTTTTATTTTATAATTATTTCACATTGACTTTATTTGATAAATATATTAATAATTAAAAATCACCTTACTTAATAAATTATTCTCACTCTTACCATTTTTGAAACTCTCATTATCAATAGTAACTTGAATGCGAAATTGGATCGTCATAATAAATTGGGACTTGATATGTTAATGTGATAAATAAATATGACTTAAAATCCCTTAAAAGTCTAAAAATATGTGACATATGAAAACTAATTTATGACTAACTTACTATCTTTGAATATTATACAGTTACAAAAGATTTTAATATAACATTCCTATATTAACACTACTGTTTTCTACAAAACATTTCTGTAACATTTCTATACGCAGTTAAACTACAAAATATTCCCAAAAGATACTTCAAAACATTTCGATAGTTAAAGCTATACTTGGCTCAATTGGTTGAATTTTTGAAAATGAGAAGTTCAGTTTTTTGAATTTCATAAATTAAAAAAATAACAATTCTGAACAACTTAAATCAAATAAATGAAATTTATGATCATGAGCTCACCTGTGTTTTAGACAGTTTGCGCCAATAACAGGCCTTCGTTCTGGTAGCTGCCACTCAATAATGGACGCTGAATCTTGATCTGAGGATTTTGAAATTGAATCACGTTCACAAGCGTGCCAAGCGGCAATCGAACGTGATTGGTACTGGTCACTTTGTGACGAAGATGAAGTGGCCGGCAATTGCCAGTTCCAATATTCCGGCCAATCGCTGAAGTAATGAATGTCACCACCACGATTTCTTTCCACTGCAATTGAAATCAAATAAATTATCCTTTATTTCCGATATATTTTGTATATTCATCTTATAATGTACTTGTATACCATATATTGGCAATCAATCACCTTTTTCCTTTTTTTTTTTTTTTTTTTTCTAGTAATCATTCGAGAATCTATCGATTATAAATAATAACTAAGCTTGAATCCCAAAAGTTTACTGTTATAATAACATGATCAAATCTATAAAGTCGCCAAAGAAATAATGCTACTGTTATCATTCAATAGATGCTACTAATCCAACCAAAGAATCACAAAAATTCTTCTCATTTCATCAACTAAAATCGAGCAAAGTGAAATTGAAATGATAATGAAAATTCTTCTCAAATATGAATATTTCGGCAAAAAAATACTACTCCAAAAAAACAAAGTTATGCATGAACTTGTCTGGCTAGACTTTGTGTACTTGTATGATCGAAGGATGAATGAATTTTTGAAAAAAATGGTCTTTTCTTCCTTAAATTTTATTTCAATTCCCATGCTAATAGCATCATTTCTCTTCTTTTTTCAATAAATCATAAGAAAAAAAGATTTTTCTGAACCAGTGATTCGTCAAATTATTGAAATGACTCCAATGGAAGGACAATCATTCAAGACTGCAAATACTCACAAAAATTTCCAGTTATTTTCTAAAAATATGAGATGTTTGAAATATGATTTATTAAGGAATTATCAAAGTACCTTTTCTGCAATTAACATTACGTGCAGGAAGCTAAGTCTAATCAATTAAGGTAATAAAATTCATCTACCTTGCATTTGCTAATTATTGTCAGTAATAAAAAAAGTTTGTGTTACAGACATTTTTGTGCAAACGAGAAATGCATTTTTATGAAAAATTTATAAAATCTGAGAAAAATAGCCGGAAAGTATTAATTCATAACGCATTATAATGATAATTTGAATGTAGCATGATGATTAGCTAAGAAGGTCATTTCTTGTATTGGAAGTGTTAATATTTAATTGCATACTCGGAAACTGTACACATGAAAGCATTGATATGTTTGAATTTGAGTAAATACATGATCCAGCCAAAATCGGAAAAGGCTTTACTATTAATGAGATATTATGGAATCACTGCATGAGAAATCATATTCAATTGGACATAACGATTCCATAATATCTCGCTAACTGAAAAAACATATTTTTGGCTTCAACATTACTTCATGCTATATTCTTGGTATTACAATTTCAGTCCATCTGATGAAGATGAAAGACTAAAAATTTAAGAGAAACATAAGTAGCCTAAGAAAAACAAGCCTAGATAATTTCGATTTCGAGATCTCTTTTAAAGGAAAACAATATAGGCTAATCAAATGTGAATGTGCATCATGGCTGCATACAATTAATTACTGATATAAAATTTTATGGGCATTTCTTATTGGCCATTCATTTCACATTTTTGGCACTATCTGATATTTTTGAACATTTAAGAGAATTATCAACTTCAAAATATCAAAACCAATATTTATATAAATTTTCTTTTCTTACAGAAAATTAATTTTTAGTTTACTTTTCAAATATTAGTTTACTTTTCAGATAATGCGGTGGAATTAAATTAAATGAAGCAGAAATTGAATCAAAGCAAATGCAAATGTTTATCACAATTACTTGAGAAAAATGCAGAAAAATAGTTGATAATTAACATAATCAAAGTTATAGTGAATAATAAAGCATCTTTTCGGAGATAGATCAAAGAATATTGGAGAAGATTACTATTCTAAAATCAACTGCAAGGTAAATAATCGTTCCATTATTAAAAAATCAATTAGAAAGAAAAGAATTTTTTCCCCCAAAAATTTTGAAAAACATTATTTGTTTGATAGTCATCTGAAGGAGTTGTCAAAAGAAAAGCAATCAATCACAATTTGTTTTTTTTTTAAATCATATTTTGAATTTCCGAAAGATTCCAGCAAACAGGGTTTTCAAAGCATTTTACAAATTTTACCTCTCTTTCTTATTTGCTTTCCTTTTTTGATATCTATCACAATGAATACTACAGTCAACTTTTACAACGTACCTCAGGAAATCACCTTGTACATTACTACAAGGATATGTGCTCTCTACGACGTTTGACATGTGAAAGTTCATTCTACTGTATTAAAAAAAACATTTGCAAATTCGTCATAATTTGACATTGTGTGTATGTGTGATATGTCTATTACTGAATGAAAAGTTACTATTTTCAAAGTAAAAAAAACCTCACAAAGCGTTAATCTCAAAAAATATTTTTGAATTTGAAGAATTCGAAAATATTTTGTGAGATTAATGCTTTTCCAATAGCTTTTTTTCAATTTTTTCGTCCGTTCAATAAACTTTCATGGCATTATTTAACACATGATGACGTGATTCAACTTCTTGATTATATCACAAAAGTACAGCACATAACATCATTTTCGTAGTGCACTCAGAAATATCATATGATAAATATGTTAATAGATTTCACGTGGACGAATGCATTTTAAAACTTATACGAATTCTAAAAAATCTAAGAAACACTTCAACTTTTTATGGTTGCTTATCTATTTAATCCCCTTCTGACTGAAGTGAAAAAAAAAAAAAAGGAGACAAAATTCCAACCTTTGATATGCTTTTAATTTTGCAATCCCAATATCAAAATAAAGGAAACCATTAACAAAAATATGAAGTACCACACCAGATGATAATTACATTTTTTTAATTAACCTGAAAATTTGTTATCATTTAACACACAATCTTAAACGGATCACACGAACGATATAAATAGGATCATTCAAACTATTATAATGCATTTGTTCCCACTATGACATAATCGAATATTAGTCAGAATCTTCGCCCAGAATCCAGAATCACATCGCCAAAACGGGAATCATCAGAAGGAGTTATACTTAACAAAGTTAATAAAATAAAATAAATGAAAAGAAACAAGAAAAGGCAAATGTGAGCCAAGCAGTGGAGCAGCCAGCAGAAATGGCATTATCTGAAAAAGATGAAAGCTGATGACGCATTACTTTAAAGTTTCATTCTTTAGAATATTTTCATCATCTACTGAAGAAACAGAATAGCTGCATTTCTTCGAGAATAGACTGGCATTTCTCAGACTACCCCAACAAATAAGAGATGTAAAAGAAGAAGCCAAGAGGTCCACCAATCCACTTGGCCAAACTTGATTAGCTTGTTTAGGACTTTTTACAAAAAGTGGGCTATTTCAAGCTATTTCTTTTCAAGAGATGCCGAGAGAAAATGAAAGGCTTCTTTATCAGCCTTCTTCATTCTCTATTCTTAGGCTTATCGATTATTTCTTGAACTTTGCTAGTCTTTTCATCTCAGGCATAAAACTTGCCAAAAAAAAGAGAAAAAGTTGCAATGTGGTAGTATTATCATCCAATAGTTCCGTAACTGATAAACTAATTTTCATAGGACTTTTTTTATCACTACCTTATTCTCTCTTCTGAAAGGGTGAACTTTCAATGATGACAACAACAATAATGCATCCTGCACAATGCTAAAATTTCCCTAATGCCAAGTTCTTTTAATTGGAAGAAAAAAATTAACTTTCATTGGGAACATTTTTTTAACTTAATTAAAACTTTTTTCTTTTTAATCATACGATAATTTAGTTTGGCCTATTTTTACAATGCAGCAGGCTACATATGGGAAATATATTTTGGAATGACATTACAGCTATGATTGAGACTAGACAGTTTAGAAGAGGAATTAAGAGAGTGATAAGATCTAAGTTAGTTTAACAATTGCGTAATTATCAGATGATATCCTATCAGTAAGCTTCAACGATCTCTAACATTTCTAACAAACGAATCAGTCGGAAGAGAATTTCCAAAAAAATTTTTTACTAATTCAGTATGGCAATTGTAGGATAAATGACAAAGATAAGTTGAGGAAATATTCATTGATAATTAATTAATTCATTATTTGTAAAGACAAAATATGAAGATAAATTGATACTAATTCTTATCACACTGATGTTATCATCATTTGTTATTTGGAAGACATTGAAACTGCAAAATTTAAACAGTTTAATTAAATAAAACAGATTATTACCAAAGTAGATGCGAAAAATTTTATTGACTGATAAGAAACTTTCTTTTGGCGAATTCTCTACAATAATCTGAATTATCATTGTTAACATTCTTATCATCTTTTTTTTTTTCTGAGAAATGAATTTAGACGATAATAGCAGAAAACAAATATATGGCAGAGAGATCTCGAAAAAGAAACGAAATCATTCAACTTTGATAGAATTATCTTCCGTTTCAATCAGAAAAATTTTTATTGTCAATTATCAATTATCATTACTTCTCTTACTGATGATTATTAACAAACAAGAATAAAACAATACAAAACGGTAGAAATTTTAAGGGATAAATCTAGAGCATGGT
>KZ270026.1:250434-268594 GCA_002249935.1 Onchocerca flexuosa
GGATAATCCATCTCAACGACTTGTTCCTCTCTCGCTTGATTCATGAGATTATTCGGATTCCGGATAATCCATCTCAACAACTTGTCTCCCTTCGGCTTGATTGATAGGACTGCCCAGATTCTGGATAATCCATCTCAACAACTCGTCCTTTATCAAACACCTCGAATATGCAAAAACTACCACCTCCTACTTCTACGCAAGTCTAATAACTCAGTTAACATGTCAAAAATCCCCAGTAATCGCTATTTGAATACCAACCAATTCGAAACTGTAGACTAAAGACGCATCTGATTTTGATTATTTCTATTTTTTATATCTTTCTGGGTTTATTGATTTACAGATTTCATCTATCTTTTAAATCTAACAATTTTAACAATTTCTCTCTTTTAAATCCAACAATTCCCAATTTTTTCGGACTTCAAAGTTCATTTTTTTAATGATAGCGAAATTTTCTATGGAAATACAAATAAATAACCGTCCATCCAGAAAAATTAGACTCGGAGTTATTTTTGTCCTCTTTTTTAGGTTTAAATGGGAGGCGAGATTGGAGAAAATAGCTGAGCAAACATCGTGTGGAGTTATCATAAGCAATTGTCAACTACATACTTCTTGCAGGAGAGAGAAGAAGGAGTTATTTTGATGTCATCAATCGATGTTCGTACACTTTATCCACTTTGCCTATAGTTGCATCAATAATTTGTTGTCCATGAAATTCTGGAAAGATCGGTGAAATATTTGTTTGCTAATTGAATTAACTTCCCAAGGAGGAATTCTCAATGCTTTCTTCACCACTTTGCAAACTTCTCAACAAATATACCAACAATGCAGTTTTGCAATATCGGGTAAGTATTTGAGTTCGTTTGAATTCAAATTCAAATTTTGTCAGTCAATCAAATTCATTTGCTTCGGAAAACAGCCTCTATTATATATTATTTTTCATCGATCAGATGTAGGCATACTATACATATCCATTTGACTGAATTTTTTTTGTATACTCTTTTTTCTACTGGATCTAATGCATTGTATTTCGTTTACTTTTAACGATTTAATAACTTTACCTTACTGTCATCTCGCCAGAACAGTTTGACTCATTTATTTGTTGTCTACATCTTCATGGCAGGCACTTCTCTTGACTCAATCACTTCTATTCCTCTAGTATTGTTACTGTTGCAGTTTACATGGGTTCTGCGGAGGGTTTTTGCTCCAGAACCGACACAGTTAGGATGTATGCAACGAAATCCGGCCGAACATCCCGATTTGATGAAACTTGAGGTTGTAGAAATTGAGGATTTGAAACCAGTGGGACCTCTGAAAGTTATTTTGCTCAAAGATGTAGAAGGTTAGTTTATAGATCTATTCAGTTTTCAATTTTTCACATAAGGATTAAGTGTAGTCTAGAAAAAAAAAGTTCATTTTATGTGTAATATAGGAAAACTGAAGATAAGCTGAGAGATTTTGCGGTGCAAAGAATAACCCTTCATTCCGAAAAGTTGGGAATACTGGAATTGTAAATGATGCAGCGAAAAGTTAAAGTTACGATATTTCCAAAAATAAAGGAAAAATTTATAAATCTATTATCGATCTTATCTTAGAACATGAAAAGTTTTACATGACCCGCTTGTGTTTAGATCTGATGTTTCTGTCTTAGAGGATTTTTGATGAACGAATTTTTTACTTTCACAGCATGTTATTTATAATGTTCTTGAAAATAAAATGTACAATTATGCAAAGGAAATAAGTTTGAAGGACAGAACTTTTTATTACTGAATCAATCTTTATGATTTTTGAATTGCCAACTAGTTGCTTCTTTCTCTACATATTTATAGGTACGAACATAATAATTAAATAGAACATATTTTGACTTTTAAGGTATCGGTAACCAGTTTGATATTGTTGAAGTGAATCGTAGACTTGCACGAACAGATTTGTTGTTGACGCGAAAAGCAGCATATGCTTCACCATTCAATTTGCAGTATTACGGAGAAATGAAAGAGGTTTGTTTCTTTTTAAATAGTTTTTGATTATAATTAATAGAGAATTAGAAGTATGTAAGATGCAATAACATCTTTCGAAAAAAAAAAAAAAACAGTACTTCAAAGCTGATAATTCTGAAAAAATATTCCAAGTTTTGATGGACGATTTTTAATTTAATTTTTAAGTCTTTCAGTTTAATTCCAATCTTTAATAAAAGTGTTTTGTTTTTTAGAAAATGAAAGATGAGTTGGCAAAACGGGTTCGCATTCCTTATGATTACATATTGCTTGAAAGAGAACTCATCAAAAAAGTTATATCTTTGCGAGTTTCTATGGAAAATCCTTGGTTATTAGACAAATTGATCGTTAAAGTTTCTTTACGACAAGAGGTACTTTTCCATTTTGGAGAACTAAAAGATTTTTCATTTACTGTAAGTGTTGTAACGTGTGATCAACAATCAGACTGACTTGTTAATTATTTTTCAATCCTGTGCTCAACAAATTTCGCTATCCCTTAAATGTAACAGTACTGAAATTTAAGATTTTTCTATTCCTTACTCTTTATTTGTGAAAAGAATTAATTGTATTTATGTTCAATTTCAATAGCATTTCAGGGAATTGAAGTTACAGATGATATGATTTTCCTCGAAAATAAAAATTTGAGAGGACCAAACATCGAACTAGAAGCCCATTTGTTACGATTTTATGTGGTTGTTTGTAATCAGTATATCATTCCGATGATTGGTCGTATTTGCCATATATCATCAGATGAAAGCAAACAGGTCTATTGTTTCCGAAATTCAGATGCTTTTTTGAAGAATATTTTCAATGCTCTTAGCGGCTTGATTTTTATGAATTCTTTTCCATTATTTTCTACATATATTTTGTATTATAACGGTTGTATTATCTTTCTAGAGATCAAAAAATAATATACTGAAGATGTGTTATTGCAGGTACTTTACCCTGAAATAATTCGAATACCAACTAAAGAAGATCTTAAAAAATATGGCATAGTCGAGGAAAAGCCATATTTTTCGGAAAAAGCAGAAATTCAGGAAGATTTTGATGTTGTTGGTCTTATGATGCAAAGGAGACAAAGTAAATAAAAATTGTAAGTCATAAATTGTCTGTAGTTAAAACTGAGTAAAATACACTCCCTTAATATAAAACATGATGTATCAGAAGAGAAATTTTTATATGAAAAATAACCTGAAGACTGCAATATCGTAGAGAGTTGAGCCTGTGGAATGGAAAATAACTTTATTTCAAAAATTTTAAATAAAACAATTATAGAGAAAATAATATAGCAGTATTTTGAAAATATAATACAGAAAGTCAACGTTGCATAAAAAAATGCAGTTATTAGCAGCCAAAGCTAAAAGTAGTAACAACGAGGACATAGTACCAGTATCAATCGCTCTGAATTAATAACAACTATTAATTCATCTAGGAGAAAGAACCAAAGAATATTACAAAGACACTTGAAATTTTCCATAATTTAACTTTATGATGAAAAATTAAATCACCCATTTTCTTATAAAGATTCATCGACTTTGGAATTATCATAGATGTTATTAAAAAAGATATATATTCTAAATATTTCAGTCGAACAGACCAATTCAGAGATTCAAAAAAGTGAAACAATAAAGTCAAGTTTTCCTATGCAGCTAGATCTTGAATAAATTTCACGGAAACAAAAAAAAAAAAAAAAAAAAAAAATTGTGAGAAAAACAAATTCCTGAAAAAAGACAAAGTAGTGAATAAACCACAAGAGCTCTTAGATCGAATTTGCAAATTCTGCAATGTTCCTCGGTCTAGCAATAATCATTATTCATAAAATTAAATAAAATAATGATAAAACAATCCAATAACCAACACCAATCAAAGAACAAATGGTAGTGTTTAAATATATGACTGTATGCTCAGCACATTAATATCGTCGACTACGTTCTCTCTCTCGCCATTCATCACGAGATCGATCGCGCGGTGATCGATCGCGTCGACGATCGCGTTTTGCACTTGGATAATGGCCTGCTTCATCTGCATAACGACCTCTGCAAATATTTAATGTAGAAATTTAAATGAAGGGTCGTAGACTATTTCAGAAATCTAAATACAAAATATTCGCAATGAATTGCTTTTCATTAAGTAATCCATTTCTGAAATGACTTTTCTCTGTTCAGATTTTTCTTTTGATAGCTCTATAATATCCAATATGTAGTCTATAATATCCAATATTTTTTTGCAAATCAACTAACGATCTCAAATGCATGAAGTCAAGTCAGAAATGACCGATATATAATTCATAAAAGCAATGAAAACCTGCGACCAAAAAGCTTTTCTCCCAATTCGGGACTGATCGCTTTCAGATGCATAAAATTGCAGAATCCACCCTTATAACACGTAGTCACTTCATGCTGACGGCAACGTGATTCTCGAAAATCCGTCACTGGTGAAAGCTCTGCATATATCGGTTGTCCATTAAACCTGAAATTCCCAATTTTTAATTATTTTAAAGAAGTAAAACCTGAAAAAAGGAAAAGGTGCCAATACTAGTAATAAATCAAATGAAATCCAGCAAAAAAACAGGTAACATTAACTCAAAAAATAACTAAAATAAAGCCACAAAGCAAGAGAGATATTTCTCTGAACCCTAACCAACAACAATTTACCTTTCAAGGGGTCGTCATCGCATCAGAGAATGTATGACAAATATCTAAATTAGGATTAAGTTAGTGGTCTAAAGACTGAACAAGTGCTTATGCTGCTCACTAATTCTTGAAATTTCATTAAATTTACATATTCCTGGCCGATCCAGAATATAATCCTGCTTTCCGGAGACTGCTTAAGAAGTTGCACTTTTGACTACAGAATTTGTATTATGGATCTAAATATAATTGAATAAGATGCAGTATCTAAAAAAAATGGTTGGTAAGATTGCTGCTGTAGCAATGAGCCATTTAATTTGGATTCGCCAGGACCGCTGACAGAGCGACGTTGAGAATCTAAACAAGTTGAGATCAGTTTTCACAGGAGAATGGTTTACAAAAGTAAACTTATGGAACTCCTCACCCTGTTCTGAAATTCAGAAAAAACTTCCATAAACTAGTTCACTTTCTCGGTCTCCTTGAAAAAGTGCTCAAAATTCGGGTCCAAAAAATCAAAAAAGGAGGAAAAATAGAATTTTTACAATGCCATAAAAAGAATCTACATGACAATCTGAAACATGCAATGCGGAGCTTACGAGTGTATAACTATTAGGACATAATTACTTCTCTAACATACCAACGATTTTCAAGATCCTTCACTGCTTTTTCAGCATCTTCCTCCCGTATGAATTTCACATAAACATTACCGATCATATGTTCGCCGATATTTTCACAAACATTCATCTCATCTATTTCACCATACTTCCTTTCCAGTTCAGTGAACACCTGAAACGATTCATTAAATGCTTTATAGATATTCCTAATTACTCAAGATAGTTTTGAATATTGCGAAATAATCTGGTGAATTTTTCAAGTATTAATTATAATTCAGCTTCCCAAAAATACTGCCATCAAGGTGTTCAGCAAATATTAATTTCAGACTCCAGTAAAAAAATTAAAATCTTTTAAAATTTTTAGAAATACTATTAGTACTTACTTCTTCATAGAATTCATCAAAATAAGCTTGTTCCTCATCATTCTTCTTTCCAACTTCTGGAAAATAAGTTCTTTGAAACAATCATTACAATACGCTTTGAATAAAGATGATAATTTAAACAAATTCTCTAAAATAAATACTAAAGTGAGACTTACTATCAAAAGCATCTGCCTGACGTACGTCAACAATCGGGTTATGATAAAAATTCTGGAGTAGAACGGTTGGCGAAAATGTTGGTCGATGATGAGTTCGTGAGCACTTATCACCGTGACGACAGGCACCGATCTAAAAAATGAAATTTTCGAAAATTTGCAATAGCTATAAATATCTTTGATTGTATAAAAACCATAAAATTATTAAAAAATCCGTCTTGCAAAGGTCAGAAAGCTTCAACATGAAATTTCTTGCTAAATTTTTTTTTACAGCAATATTAGAGTTGATTTAACACCAACCTTAAAATAGAATGAACAGTTAACTTTATCTTTTTCGGTACCATAAATAGAAGCCAAATATTCCGCGCCTGAAAGTCCTTCTGTTTGTTGATAACCAAATGATCCCGTACGTCGACCAGCCATTTATCTTTCCGTTCTTAGTCTCTCCGCTGAGTCTTGCAATTTGAAATTTATACATTTCTCAATAATTCAACATATTGATAAACCTTATAGTAACGTAGTAAATCATTTGAAACAGTGCGGAGAGTGAACGCCATAATATCACAGTGGTTATGTACAAGATTGAAGGTTGCAAATACAAAGCGTACTTCACGTCTATTCTGGTTTAATGGATTACAATTCAAGCTCATTTTTCGCGCAATCTTTTTTAAAAACATTTAATGTACCTCAGCGAATAATTCAACAGGTAATTCATTCTTTAGAAAGTATCAATGATGCACATATCCAAGTAACCCTCTTATTACTTCAGACGTCACGCCGTCACGCTCACACCGTTTTACTTAAGTCACTCACGTCCGACAAAAGTAATAATTAGTAGTAGTCAAAATGCTTCCTAATTAGTAATCAAAATGTTCCCTAATTAGTAATAATCAAAACATCTCCTAATTAGCAATAATCAAAATACTCCCCGACCAATACTGATCAAAATATTTTCCAAATTAGTAATAATCACGAAATACTGGTCGAGCATACGTGATATTCATAAGAAGTGGCACCGTATTCCAACGAGTTTCGCATCGGGACTCCATTTTCTGAAGACGCTAAAAAATTGACATTCATATTTCTAAAATGGATCTTCGAAATGGTGTTGCCGTTTCGTGCATGTTAACATCTGAAATCATCGGTTAAGTAGACACTAAAAGGTGGGGAATGCCATCAGTGATCTTATCAGATACTCGAGATTATCACCGGCAACATCTGATTGACCACTTCATTCCCGAGATGCATATTAAAGTCAATTTCAGAGCAGTCAGGTTAGGAGAATCGTAGAAATAAATCGAGCATGTTAAGTTGACTGATGTCAAATTAATTAACTTGTTGAATACTAATTAACTTGAACTTATTGAATGTTAGCTTTATATACGAATATATATTAGATTTTCTGGTAGTTAGTTTTCTAATACACCATCAGCAGATACAGATGCATTATGCTGTGATTTGTTGTAGAATGTGGGGATAGAGGAATTTGTGAAAGTGTTACTTATCGGTCGATACATAGGCCATTCCTTCCCCCACGTATCGATTTGTCAATAGACTTAAAGAATACTTGTATCAAATTAGTTCCTCTCCTCAGGTTATCGTCACTCTCCAGCTACGGACATGTCATTGAAGAAATAGTAGAGGAGAAGAAACTCATTGATAGTTCTTCTTCCTCGATAACGATGTCCCTCTGTGCGATATAAGCTCACTACAAGAATCACGATGATGTCGTATCTCTTCCCGCGGGAAATTCCAAAAAAGCATTAGTAGTTCCCGCCTTGATTGAGTGACCTTATTGGATGACCTTTCGCTCCTTCTCGGAATATTTGTCATCTTACACCTTTTGTCAATATCGAGTAAGTTGCAACTTGGATGCCTTCTTTCTCCCTCCTCAATCTAAGGCTCTGCTGTATGTATCAGCAAAAGGTACCTCTCTTACTGGCATATGTCTGTACGACGTTATTATTTAAACTGCTCCTTCTCTCCCTTCCTACCATTTGTTCAGGGCCTGACATTGATAGTTGTGTGGTTTTTTTTTCTCTCTCCGTACAGTAGTCTCTCTGCGACAAAGTTGTTTTGCCTCTTCCTCAAGTATCCGTAACACCTGCCTCCATCACTTGGACATACCTCGTTTGTCACTGTCCCATTCCACTTGAACAGTCCCTCTCTGATGAATATATAGGTGTTGTATGTTCATTGAGGCATGTCTCTGCTTTCCCTTCATTATCATTCTTACAAATAAATACTTGACTGAATATGTCGTTGAACAATCTATCTTCATTTTGCAGGGTTATTGCAAGTAAATGAGCTATTTTGCAGGTTAAGATCCATTAAGAAGGAGTCAGAAGTTTGTTTACCATGGATTTTGCTAGTTTTGCTGCAGCTGCTTTACGTAATTCAGCAGTTCTACCGTGTGAATCATTCGATAATTATTGGATAACGAATGCTCCTGTTCAGTTCGGATTGAAGTAAGTTGTACATAAGTATTTCAGAAGATTCATGTCTTTGATTTACTTGACGGTGATACAATGGAAGTTTTTTTCTCTTTTTTTTTGCAGAAATTGAATGATATACTTAATTAATATAAAGAAATGGTAATTAAGTGGATTGATTTAAATAGAAAAAATATAACATATTTCGCGTAGGCAAGATTTGTACAACCTTCTTCCTCTCACTCTTCAAACTTAATTCAATTAAATGATTTGAGAAAAAAAAAAAGTGAATTTGATCTTTCAGAGGTGTAAAATGTACATTCCGTTTCGAAACATCATTTGCAGAAGCTGAAGACGAAGCTGGTACATTAGTAAGTTTACAATATTTTTCCTACTGGTTTCATGACAGAAGCTAACATTTAAAGTTATGATTAATAAAAAAGGTAACCGAAATCCACTCAAAGCTATTTGCTATTCTTTCAGAAACATTAAAGTTTTCAAGAAAAAACTGTGTTTATGGATATGTTTTGCGCAGTTGAAACCAATATAGTATAATAATATCACAAAACTGAGTTTTTTTTTGTTTAATGTTGATAAAACTTCACATGATCCATTTGTTACTCTATAGGTAAATGGAGAGAATCGTCATACCGTGTACATTCTATGGGTTTCATCATGTGAAGATCCTTCATTGTTATATTCTTGCCGGATGGATTCAACAATCGATAAAGTTGCACTTCGTTATGGACAACGCACGCCGTCGATCCTGAAAAATATGATTGAGGGAGCAAATATGCCATCAGATGATCCAAGATTGTAAGCTTTCAATTTAACTAATTGTTAAAAAATTTAGTTTGAATGTTCAAATTTATCAGCATCATGATTAATCCGTTTTTTGAACTAATTATAAATTTTGAGCTAATTGTAATTAAAGTTTGGCTTGAATGTTCGAATTTTTTTTTTAGCACAATGATTAATTTGATTGGTGAGCAAGAAATGGGTTTATTCATCCGACTTTGTATTGTTCCTGGTGATGGTCCATCAGCACTACGGTTGGCCTTACGCACTCCATCCGCAGCAGAATGGAAAAATCACTTATTGTTGTTCATTCATAATTTACAGGTGGGCTACTTTCAATCAAACGAATTGAATTTTTTGAAATCCTGTAACTTAGCATACACATTATAGTTTAAGAAGTGTTCTATGTTTACGGTTAATAAAAAGTAGTGAACTTAAGAACTTTTATCGATAAATAATGTTGCTCCATTTTGCATTTTCTGTGTAATTCTTCTTATGTTTTTTCGATTCTGTAATGCTTGTAGCAATTCTTTTGAAAAAAGTTTGAAATGAGGAGCATCATTCCATTCCATTTCATGTATTCAAATTGATGCTAGAATTCAAATTAATGTGTTCAAACTGATGCTCACTGTTAGTAAGAATAGAATATCTTTCTCCCCACCCAGCGCATTTTAACTGTTTATAACAGTCCTTAATTTAGCTAAATATATCAAAAAAGTCTGTTCTTTAATAAATTCGGGATATGGCTTTCTTTACTTTGATTCTTTTGGCATTTCATTGTGCAATCCTTTTTTTTTTTTGTTTTTTCGATTGCTCAGCAGTGGCAACTGCTGTTTTTGAAAGAAGCTTAAGAAATTCTAACGTGATTAGCAACTTATTTTATTTGGTCAGTACCTTAGATTGTAGATTGCAGATATGTGGACTTTTCTTATACATATAAATCTTTCATGATGCTTTTTCTGTCATAAATATTATGTAGCATTTTCGAGATTTATAGAATGATTTGTGCAAAGAGCGTTGGCAGCGTGAATTGTTAGAAAAGGATGCGTTGAGCATGAAATCTCAAATAGCGCAAGTCAGTTATGTTTCAATATTACTTTTTTGCTATAATAAAATTTGTTATAAACATTGAGTTTACATTGTTCTGGATTTAGCAGTTTCCCAAAATATGCTGGAATGCTATAAATGATTGAAGTTTGCTTCTTTTTTTTTTTTCATTTTCCTGAAAGTCTCTGTCCTACAATCTTTATTCTATAGTTATCTCCTGTTATAGTCAAAGGATCCTCAGCTTTTTTTTCACTTTTTTTTTTTGATTTAAACTTATCTTCAACACTATCTGAGCACTTTCTTTGATTTCTGGGATGAATTATATCTATCGTCCGTTTTAATTTAATCAATTTACAGATGGAGAGAAAACGTGGTTGGCTTGAAAAGGAGCTAGAAATGTTATATGCAGTGATGCAGCAGCAAAATCCAGTGCAGCCATTGAAGATTGCAAATGAAGCTGAAAATTCTGCACTCAAAAGAGAGGAATCATTACTTAAACCAGTGTCAACTGCTTTAACAACACAAATTACTGATGCGGAGAAATCGCCAAAGTTTAATATCATTGCTGTGTCACCGAAACGGAGTTCTTTATCATCTTCACCATCCTCTTCCGTATCTTTGAAATCTGATTCGGTGTGTTCTGTTCTATTATAAATGTATTCGCTAATTATTAATGACATTGTCATTTTGGCAATTTAAAATTCTGTGTGACCAATGAAAATACATTTTTCTCCATAACTAATTGGTGAGCACTATGTAAAGAAGTAGGTTATAGAGGTAAAAGTGAAAGTTCCTGATGTCATGATTTTTAAGAATATAAAATTTAAAACTCAAATGCTTTTCGATTCTCTCCAGAACCAAACAGTTAATATTTATTATTTGTCTATTACCGATTTTTTGGTCAAATGAAGCTTTGTAGTCATTTAAGAATTTCAAAAAAAAGCGGACAAATAGAAACAAAGATGCATTAGCCAAAGATGATTTGCTAATCGGTGTTGCTTCGCTTCTTTCGTGTGCAGTGTGTCCAGGTGAAGTGACATTGCGAGATCAGGATGGAATCAAGGAGCATTTCATAAATCAACATCTAGACGGTGGTAAATTATAAATTGTATTTTTTTAAATATAGGTGTTTTCTATTTAATATTCTCCATGAAATTAAGATCTGAAGAAAGGTCTTCATTGCATTGATGACATTGGTATGGAAGTTGTAAGTAAAGAGAAGGGAAAAAGAATGAAAAATTAATTATTATTAGATTAATTCTATCGCTGTTATCTTAAACCAAGACAATCTGGTTTAATATATGTATTTGATTATGATTTCAGTTCTTAATTTTAGAGCACGGTCGGTGTCGAGCTTGTACAGAAGAGGTTAAAAGTGGTGATGTGTTGAGTCATATGAAAGCGCATCTGGTTAAAGAATATGCTTGCGAATTTTGTGGCAAAAAAGGAAGAAAACATTATTTAAAAGCACATATTCGTATTCATACTGGCGAAAGGCCTTATAAAGTTTGTTTTGCTGTTTTGTAATATGATTCATTATGAAGAATTGCTAATAGAACATGAGGAAAATCTAGATTATTAAGTTGCTTTGGATCAAGTAAAACTGGATTAGGTATATTAAGTATTTATTGAAAATTTATTATGTAGTTTTTTTCTTTGTTAAGTATTTAGAAGAGAATCATTTTTCAGATTGCTCAAAAATTTTTTAGCTAAAATAATGCAACGGTTCTGAAAGTCACTAAATGATCTGTTTATCCATCACAATGTTTCACTGATGATTTAATTCGTATTCGAAAGTCTTCAGTATTGTCTTATAAGTTGCTTAACGTACTTAATTACAAAACGTGATTGGACGAAACGTTTTGCACTAGTTTGTTAAGAAGATTTTGCGATATTCATCGTCAACTAATTCGATTTTCTTAATAATAGTCCTGAATAAGCCAAGTATTGTTGTTTATTCTTGAAGGGTATGAATTTGTAGTGGATTATCAACAATATTTTGAACGAGTGGCTTTCTTTCGGATCCTTGTGTATGGTCATGCCGATCATATATCAGAATTGATCATCTTTTTTGATTTCTCTGACTAGTTCGCTTCCATTTTTTATTTTTACCTAGTTTAAATTATTATCTCAAGTTGCAGTGTGAACAGTGTTCACGACGTTTCGCCGACTCATCCACATATCGCCGTCATCAAATGATTCACACCGGTGAGAAACGATATTCCTGTCCGGTGTGTGGTCGTTGTATAGCTCGGAAAGATAATGTCAAGACACATCTGAGAAGTCATGTAAAGTAAGTTTGCTAGAAACAAATAGTCAGCATAATATTTCTTGTAGTGAATTGATATAAATTGTAAGACTTTTACGAAATTTCAATGTTTTTCAACAAAAAAAAAAGAAGAAAAAAAGAAAAAAACAGTAAAAGAATCCAGAAAATATTAAGAAACTGATATTTTTTGAGAAGCTAACTTATCTTCATATAAATTATCATTATTTTAGTAGGTAAAGGAATGACTTAACTCTGGCATTTTTATGTTGGAATCCCACAACTGTTTTTCAGAAAAGTTGTTTTTTCCAAAGTTCTCTGAGTCCAATTTTTATTCTAGGACTATTTTCAACAGTGAAAGTGAAGCAGCTGCTTGGATGGAAACCCTCTTAAATTCGTTACCCACTAAAACGGAAAGAAATGCATTGACTGTACCACCACTAGATTCACCAACTTCTGTGGAAAACAATGAAGATCAAAATCTGTTAGGTGACTTCAATCTATTAGAATCCCTAAAAGAGGAAGATGAAATGAGTGATAAGTCCTAAAAATTGAATCTTAGTTTTCTGAAGAGCTATAAAAACTTCGGGATGTAAATATCCTGATCTATTTTTTCTTTTTCTTTTTTTTTTTTTTAAATATCCTGATCTGTTTGTCTGAATTCATATATTAACCAGTAGGGAAACGGGGACTAACATCATGCATGAGGACAGATATCTTTCATTTGTATCTTCTACATTAGAAAACATGTTTTATATACTATAGATAGAGCAACTTTTTTTTGAATCACACGAAAATATTTCTTCAGTCTTTTCTTTTTTTTGGAATTCTGCCTTTTCTCTTTTTTGCCTTGTTCAATTCTGAATGTGCATTATGAGCATATATTTGTCCGTAGTTGACCGTGTTTATATATTTTCAATCACTTGTAAATTTGCACTTCTCTCATATCTTCAAACTCTTAAAGTGTACTTAATTTCATGTTTACACTTATTCTTTCCAGATTATTATCATTTGAAAGCTCTCAGTTTTATCTCTTAAGCGATTTTCAGGTGTAATTATATTGATTTTCGGGGTCATCCCTGCTTCATGTTATGAAGTTTATTATTACTATTAGTTTATAATAGAATTTGTTTCTTCTCTCTCAATCAAGTAATGATGTCATTGGTAGAGGACGACTGCAAAAATGAAGGGAGGAAGCAAGTGTTGAAATGAAATGTTTAGAGATTTTCTTGATTTAAAAATATAAGTAAATCGAGAAATCCTGAAATTTTTAAACTTCCCATGTTTTTCTGGGATTCGTAGATCGTTCTCCGAATGTCCTCTGCTCTTTATGCATTTTCCTTATGCTTCGTAAAAATCATTAATTTGTCTTGCACATTGTTCAAAATCATATGGATCTGGCTGGGTTAAGAATGCCTTCATAGAAATATGTTTTTTCGTTTTCAATATGAAATCATACCTTTGTATGGTTGGTGCTACCAATGCCTTGTATTATTGTCATCAAGATATGCCTAATTTTTTTTTTGTATGCTTCATGTAATCACTTGATAAGAAATGATTCAGCCTTATTTGTATATGTTTCTTTGATTTGTTTACTTCCAAATTGCAAGCACTTGTTCATTCATTTTCTTTTTTCTTTTGGAGATTATTGGAACAAAGTTTTTCTCAGTCATCTTTTATGTTGTGCTTTATCATTTTTCAGTTACTCAATTTGTTAACACTTAATCGGATTTTGTATTATGGAGCATGTAATTTTTTATCTTAATTCAAGACGTTTTTAGCCACTTGAATACTTGCTGGTAAACTTCAAATGAAAATTTATCCAATTTGAAAAATTGTTTGTAATATCTCTATCAGAGAATTGAGGAGCAGCAGATTTGTAAATTTATCAAAGACTGCTTTTCAAATTTGAAGATATTTTCAAAAAATATTGCTAGATTTGGTAAAATTAATAGATCAGCAAGTAGGGACAGTTAAGGGACAATAATTTTCAGAAGTATTTCTGTGGTTACATGTCTTTTTATTACTATGAAATTTTGTTCGTTTGTTTTCATTGTTAAACAAGTGATAAATATTCTTGAGGTTCAGCATTTCATCCATATGATAGCAAAGCATAACATTTTTTTCTATTCTTTCTGCTTAATCCTTATTTCGCTTCTCTTTCGCTTCTGTTGCGTTTGTCAGCTGCCTACTTTGCTCTCGTAATACACAAGTCCTCGAAAAGGCTGCTCATATCCTCTGTGATCGATACAGTGGAATGAGATATGTATCCTGTGATCATATTTTCGTCGAATTCGTAAAATGGAATGAGCGAAAGCCAGTAAAGGGATTGAAGATAGTAAGAATTGAGACTGTGATTTCAGACTGTGAAAATGTGCGTTATCATAATTGATCTGATCTGACCATAAAGATCAGTGTAACTTCCTTCGGCAGATCTGGCAATATTGTTTCTCTTAAAAAAAAAAAAAAAGCTGCCGTTCATTTAAAACTTGAATTGCAGAAAACTTTTGCTGAGCAGGAATTTTACAAAATGGGTGCCAATTTGGATTTATCAATAGCTGCCGGTTTACCGGAGCAAAATATGATTGTTGTGCTGCTCACTGAACTAATGTACGTCTTAAATTTTTTTTGTGGTTTTTTTGTAGATTATCTTAATTTAGACTATTTCTTCAAGTAATTTCTATTCTTTGAACTTCAGAGTAGTTGGAGAAGTTTTGATTTTTTGAATAACATCTTAGAATTTATTATTGATAGGAGCTTATGTTGAGATATGCTCTTCCACCAACTGTCTTTGATGAATGACTTATTTTCAGAAATAGTTTTCAGTAAAATGATACACGCTAGAGCAAATTGTAATATGTTGTTTCATATACATAATGTTAGGTGCAGAAAGCCGCCATTAAAAAAAAAAAAAAGAAATTTGGATAAATAAACTACAAGTCCTTTCCATCACGAATACCTTAGGTTTACTGAAAGTTGAAACCATTTAAGACATATATGACTTAAATTCATTCCCTTTTTTCATTTTTTGAACAGGTTGCGAATTTTTATTCTACTTTTCACCCGAGTTAGTTACCTCATTTTATAACAGAAATTTCCAAAATGGGCTCATTGCACGTCTTGAAGAAGTGGATGCGCATTATTCAGCACAACTTACGACAAAAATTAATGATACGGTAATTTTTTTTTTTTTTTTCACAGGGAATTCAGAAAAAATTGAGGAAGAGAATATTTTATAGCCTTCATTTTCTATTTGTTTCGTCATTCTGATGCGTGAAAGTCATGAAAGCTGTTTTGCTTTTCATTCTTCTAAGATTATTTTACTGGAGCTTTCTCCATAAAGATTTCTGAAGAGATATTTCGTTCACATAGGAGACCTGCTTAAGGACAACAAAATTGACAATTAGCGGCTGACATGCTTTATAGCTGAACAAAATGCACGAATATTCTCGGCGTCTTCAAACACTAAATCGTGACATTTTGGAACTAACAAAACGAGTGCGATTAATACTGCTGCGAACACAAGCACTCAGTAAAGAGATGAAGCAGTGAATCTTTTAGTGAAATCCTGATTGCTCATAGCTGTAAATTCTGAAACATTCAATGTCAGTATCAATTTTCGAGTTTCATTTTGTGATTGTTGAATTTTTGAATTCCGTATACATTAATCATGGAATTTGATGTCAATTATTTTATGACAAAAAAGTTTTTCTGCGTGCTCAACTTAGATTTTTCTGCTAGGTTTCTTTTAAATTCTTTCAAATTGTTATTTTTTGTATGCATACATTGAATTAGTGAAACCAAGTTTTAATTTTTCCTAAAAAATACAGACTCTCAACATTTATGCATTCCCTTTCTCGTTATTACATATTTTATTTTTATCACGAATTATTTTAAATATTAATTTCCTATTACCCATAAGACTTTAATTTCTTGTTTAATTGCTAAAAACTTAAGACTAAAAAAAGTTCGGGGGGAATTGAAAATTCAAATAAGTTTAACTTTGCTGTAGGAACTTTTTTGTTATTTAGGAATTTTTCTGATTTCTGTTCACTTTGTTTCTGTTCCTATTTTTACTTGCTCCAAAAGCGAATAATCCTTTAGTAGGTTTGTATTAGTATCATTATTATTAAATTAAAATATGAATTTTTGAGATTCCTTTTCCTGCTCTACAAGTGCCGAAATTTAATTTGTTTTTATCATTCTGTTCCGGCAAAATTTATTTGAATGATATGTTACGCTATCACATCTCTACAGATAGTTTCCAACACTTCCATATATTAATTAAAATGTGTTGTTGAAAGGTTAACATCTATGACTGAATGTTTCTGATGTAACATATTCATGATATGTGATCAGGACAGTACTACCGCCGAAAACTTGAATTACCGGAAGGCATAAATTTTACTTAACGATCATTCCAGTCATCGATCCTTGTTAATTTCTATAAGTCGATGTTCTCTCATGTTTAAAACCTCGGGGCGTATATTCCGCTTCCGTGCTACAGAATTCACAATCAACATGATGAAAGTGTCTAAATCTTAAGAGGCAATTTTTCAACGCACCGTAAAATTGATTAAAATATTACCAACTTGTTAGTGATGAAAATGATTATTTCATTAGAGCTTCAATTAGAGTTGATGAATAATCTCATTTCGTTCGCTTTGAAAATGCCTATGGAATTTGAAACTTTTCTCTCCAGTTAAATTCATTTTTAAACTCTAACGAGAATAACGATCCGCAGATACATGACACAAAAAGCCGTCACATTGCTGCATGCTGCATTCTTTACAAGAACTTTTTGAAGTCATATATCTGCTTGAATAAATAAATAAAGATCTACCTAGGTAGTCCGAAGGAATGGAAGAGTAATTAACCTTCGAAGAGAGAGTAAAGTAAGTAATTAATCTATCCTGCAGTGCTCATTAGTCAACATTAGATAAAACACAAAATTAGAGGTAGCAGTAATCAACATCAATGGCAATAATGATCGGTGCTGCATCTGCATCAGACAAGCTGGTGCAGGCCACTCTGCAGAAACTATTAGCGTCGATAACAATACGCTGTTGCTGAACATCTCACAGTTCCACACGCTCAACGAGTATTTCCAACCAGCAAGAAAAGAGACGAAGAATCACAGATGCGAATCTGAATCATACTGCTGTATACGTGCATATTGGTGTAGTCGCAGATTGACAAACAAAAGTGAAATTGAAACGAATTGACGACGACGACGACGACGAATCAACACTGAACTAAAGCAAATCATCCATCTCCTCCTCCTCTTCCACCACCACCGCCTCTTTCTCGCCCTTCTCGTTCATCTCCTTCCACCAATTCTCGAAAATCAACTGTACATTGCAAAGAATGCGGCGAACATCAACAATTTTTCTCTTTTTCTTCGAACTCTGCGAAATTCATTGAGCAAAAAAGCCAATTTTATCATAACCTCCCGCATTTTGTATTTCTCAAACAAAAACGACGAAGACGACCGAACGAAGACGCGCAACCCAACGATATCACCATCACAGTTATCACCTGTTATCAGTTATTCATTATCATTCTTCTTATTATCAATATTACTTGTATTGATACCGTAAATTTTTGCGAATCTACTAAATTTCACACCGAAGAAATAAGGTAATACTTTTCTATTATTTTTCAAATTGAAATTGCTTTAATTTTATTATTATTTTCATTGTTCGTTATTATTATTATTATTATTATTATTATTATTAATTATAATTACTAAGTTTCAATTTGAATTGTTTCAATTATTATTATTATTATTATTATTATTATTATTATTATTATTATTATTATTATTATTATTATTATTATTAATCA
>KZ270026.1:268880-282138 GCA_002249935.1 Onchocerca flexuosa
ACAACTTTCTTTGTTATTATTATTATTATTATTATTATTATTAATTATTATTATTAATTATTATTATTAATTATTATTATTATTATTATTATTATTAATTATTATTATTAATTATTATTATCATTATTATTATTATTATTATTATTATTATTATTAATTATAATTATTAATCATTATTATTATTATTATTATTATTATTATTATTATTATTATTATTATTATTATTATTATTATTATTATTATTATTATCACCATTATTATTGTTATCATTGAATAATAATAATAGTATTGTATTATTAAACAATAATATTATTACTATTTATTATTATTAATATTATTATTATTATAATTTTATTATTATTCATTATTATTAACAATATTATAACTATTATTTTTACTATCACCATCATTATTATCATACTTCTATTAAAATCTCCAACTATTTTTACTATCGCCATCATTATTATTATACCTTTATTAAAATGTCCAACTATTATTATTATGATCTAAAATTTATTTCCATCAACATTCTTTGACATCTAATAATTACTTGTTATTGATTTGTTTATGGTAATTTTAATTTTCCAAGTGATGAATACATCAACTTATTCATGTGAAACAATACCATTTTCGAACGATTGGTTCAATGCCAAACATATCGGTCAACAACCCGAGCAACTTTCCGTCGGTGAGCTTTGTAATTTATTTCAATTCAGTTTTTCCAAAATTTGTTGACTGAGAAAGAAATCGTGTGATAAATAGAAGGAAATTGGGTAATAATTTAAGATTTAATGTTGAGAAGACTAATTACACTTGATTCAAGTTAACTTTTCATTCAGTAGGGAAAGGTCAAAGGCTGACATTCTATTTCCTTTACTGCGGTGCATTTGGACATTATACAATGCCATTTTGGTTTCTCAAGCAATAGATTGATGCAGTCTTGGATATTTTTCCTATTATTATTTCCATTTTTCATCAGATCAGTTTTTATTCTGAGAATATGCTGAGCAAAAATACACACACACACACACACACACACACACACACACACACAAACACACACACATATATATATATATATATATATATATATATGTACAATCATCAATATTTGTAATTTTATTTTCTGAAGATCTCGAAAAAAAAAAGTTAAAAAGATATTACAGTTTCACGACTATTTTTGATTTTATTTAACTGAGCTTGGATAAATTATACGCAATAGTTTAACTAACAGTTTTAACTTTTTTTAGAAATCTCTCGTACGGTGTACCTTAAATTGTTAGAAGAGATAATGACACATCTATTCCTATCGATATTGGGGGAGTTGAAATACATATAGAGATATCATTTGAAATACAAAATTTATTAAATTTGAGGATGTGATGAACTTTAAGGTTTTCAGGTTATACATCAGTAATTTGCATCGAAGCCTGTAGAGATAGATGATGCACTAATAATTAAATTTCGTGTCATCAGCTCGTGAAAATTATTTTAATTTAGTTTAAAAGTGGAAAATTCTATACGCGAATTTAACGAAAATTTTGATTATTGCTTTTTTCGTACTGTAGTGTATTTGAATTTCCAGAACAAAAAGTAATCAAAATTGGCGAAAGATAAAGAGAACGTTGTTTTATAGTACATCAGTAATGTATTACTGCTAAGTGTTGTCGGGAGAATTAATCATTTCATTTCTTCTTATGTAGTATTTAACATCAAAGTCATTAACCGCAACAACAACAACAATAAGGAAAATGAACACAACCCGTAAATTTTACGAGAAAGATTTTGCTCGGTGGATATTGCAATAGTAGAAATTCCTGAACGAATGAATACAAAATAGATGAATGCTATCATATGCATAATTTGTCTAAAATTCTGATTCAAAAAGATTGGTAGTTTGGCACATTGATGATTTCAGAGATGAAAAGATTGACTTGTTTATTATTATTATTATCATTATTATTATTATTATTAATATTGTATAATTCCTTTTTTTAGCTACATTTTTGCAAATCCTAAAAAGTTTATTTTGATTGCTTTTGACTTGTCTGAAAAATTCGTTCCAATTTCTTTGAATTTCGTTCTTAGTGAAGAAGTATTTGATATTTTTTTCAAAAGGAAGAAAATTTCTTCGCACTCGAATTTTTTCTTAAATTTCTATTTCTTTTTTTGTTTGAAGAAAATAGAATATAAGTATAAATATTAGCATTATTTTTCTTTTTTTTCAATATTTTGAAAAATTTGCACCTTCAAATAACTTGGAGCATTTTTATCAGGCGTAATATAGTTCGAACTATTGTAAATTATTTCATAATTCATTTTATAGCAAAAAACATTCATTGCAAGAACGCTATTATTAACGACTTATCCTGTTCCTTTTTATGTTGAGAATTATTCGCACGATTATATACATACCAGTGAATTTTTTATATAAATTCTTTTATCATTGGTTTGGTCGAATTTGAAATTTTCTTGAATAATTTTCATAAATTTAAAGAATTTAGATGGGAAAAAGGATGATGCAACTGTTATTATGCGATAAATGAAATAATTATGTGCATGAAAGCATTGGTGAAATTTTGTTTACTTGTTTGTAATTTTTATATATTTTTGAAAATTTTTTTTGAACAAATGAATAGGTTGAATCTATTATTGAATCTATTTTATAAAAGCCAAGCTTATTTTGTAAAATCCTAGTTAAAGCTGTAAAACGATGAAAATATCGACTGAGAATAAGTATATTCAAGTAAATTTGAAAATTGATAGTTTTCTAGGAGTCATTAATTTTCGCAGAAAAAACTTCTTTTTATTGATTTTTCAGAAATTGAAAAAAAAATATCATTAAATAACGCTGGATAAAAGAAGAAAAAGACATTTCAGCATCATTTTTTTACCTCATCTTTTGTCTAATCTATTATCAATCTCATTTTAATAAGGAAGCAAAAAGAATATTGATTGAAATAGTTATTTATTGTTCTTTTGTGAAGCTTTTTGGTTTGGAAAAAGGGAAAAATGAAACTCTTGATGAGAGCAAAGTAAACAGAAATATGAAATGATTTATGCTGGATTTACTGTTTTACTAAAGGTTTGTCGATTATGATGAAATTGATGTTAGTTTTCAAGTTTGAAATCCGCAATACTTTCATTATTCTCTCTGTAGATTCTCTGCAGTCATTTATATCTGACAATTCTTCGAGAAATTTTTTCTATAATCTTCCTTTTTTATATGATCGGAATGGTGATCCGATCATCCTTCTCCAATTGCTCGTTTTATTCTTTTTTGACATGAAAGAAAATCTTGGTTGTCTCAAATTTTTTCATTTCAAATTCCCTTTTGAAAATATTCGGTTTCGAAGAATTGCGATGGTTTTTCTCACTACAAAAATATTTTTTTTTCTCACTTCGAATGAATAAAACTTCCGCTCAAAAATAGTTGGACGGAAGTTTAATACGCTGCTAGCGAAACTCTGAAAATTTTCTTAATTAGAAATTCTTATTAATGCTAAGACTGTCATTAATCTATGCAAATGTCAAGTGCTAACACAGTGAAAGTGATAATGATTATCACTTTTTATTACTGCTTCAAAATATAACTTTTCTAATGCTAGACCGATGCATATGTGATGATAGCAAATGAGAACTAGATTTGGAGCCAAGGATGGAGCAAATTGATCGAGCATGGCTAGGCTAGATTTGATAGCCAGAAGCAAAACAAATTAACTTGGCGAGAGTTAGCTAGATTTGATAGTTAAGGATGAAATAAACTGATCTGGCTGACTGGGCTAGACTTGCTATGAGATATAAAACAGATTAATTTTGCCTTGTGATTTTGTCTTACTGAAGTTGAAAAGCGAACATTTTTATTCTGGCTGGTCGAGAAATTGTTATAGTTCGGCATTATGACGCCAATGAATAATTTTTAAATCAGCGCATTCAAATATATTTTCCTGAACTAAATTAGTCAAAAAAAAAAGCACCACTGCAGCTCTTTCCTGAACTATCATTATGATTTATGATGGTATCATCATAATTTTTAGAAAAGATCCTCCAAAACACCCATTTCACATATTATCATTTTTAGAGCAACTGCTCACTTTGATGAATCAAATAAATACATCGGTTAAAAGTGGACTGTTTAACGCTCAACTTGCTAATCAGATTTTCGTTCTTTGTCAACAGCTGAAATATTCCGGACAACTTCTCGAGCAGTCCCACAAAAGTTTGTTCATTCGCTCGCTTTTTCTCCTGTAATTCATTTTCATTATGTCTTTTTTTTTTTTTTTTAAGTTTAGTATTTTGTATAAAAATAATAGGTATAAATAAGTATTCGTTTTCCACTCTTCGCAAATGCTTTTCCGTATTTGAAAATATGAATGTAAAGTGATGCACATAAACAGGTGAACTGAATCGAGTTTTCGTATCTCTGCGACAAGCTTGCTGTCGCGATAACGGTCAACTTGGAACGCCATGTCGACTCAAAATGATGGAATTGGTAGAATTGCGTGCAATGGGTTGGAGACCAAGTCTGGCACATACGCAGTATTATCTTAATCGTCCTGAACAACAACAACAACAACAACCGCAACAACAGATCGGTACTTTCAATTCCCATAAATTGATCTGTAAATCGATTAGCAGTACTAGCACTGGATGCCTGATGCATAATTTTCCCGATATCTAATATGTTTTCAAGGAGATGATGGATAAACGGACGATTATGGATTTTTGTAAACTGAAGCCAATTAAGATTAAATAGATAAAAGATTTAAGATAATTGCTTCAACAAAGATCTCAGTATGATTATAGCAGAGCGATAAACTGTAATAAAGGAGACAACATTAGTTTTGTTCGTGTGGATATGATCTTTCGGAACATCGATAGTATAAGGATCATTGGAATCATCATTGGGTAGATTCATGTCACCTTATGTCTTTCTTTTTTTATCTGTTTGAAATTCTCATTAATTATTTGCAGATTCGGCACCGGTAAGCGCTCCACCGTTCGGTACAATCCCGGTAAATCCATTTGGTAATTTTGGCGGTCCTCCACCACCACTTTATGTTGGAGGTGATGTAAACAGTCCAGTAATTGCTCCACAACCGACACCAGCTAGTTTCTATTTGATACCAGCTGCTGCCGCTAGTTTGTTTTTGTATTTATTTCTTGAGAAATTAGTATACTTTTTATTTATTTTAGTTTCATGTAATTGCTGAAGTTCAGTTATGTTCTCACGCTGACAATAACTTAATAAGTATCCAAGCTGAGGTAAATTACATAGTTGAATAAGAAGAATGAACAGATATACGCTCGCGAAGAAATTATCAATGGCGATTGAAGGCTGAAACAATGCGCAAAAACTGAAAGTAATTTAGGACTTAGTTGAGTTTGATTATTTGTTTCTATCGGATGATTCGAAATGATGTCACCAAAACATAAAGACTGACTTAAAAAAGAAGGTTTACATTTCAAGTACCATCCTATTTATTTAGGTGGCTGGGCTCGACCAATGATAGCTCCTGGAGTTGTACCATCCGGTAATATTTTGCCTCAGTTAACACCAATAGATGTAGAAGCCTGGGCGAAAGCCAACAAACAACTGCAACAGACAAAACTGAAGGTGAAGACACCGCAAAGTCGTGTTCCACAATTACGCGAGGAAATGATTATACGCAACAGTGATTCTGGCAAAAGTAAGTTTTGTTAAGAAGTTGGATTTTAATTGAGTAATTTTATTATAACTTTAAAATTTTCTTTCCTGTATGCTATTTTGGTTTCTCATTTCTGCCACCTATGCACTAAAAACTGATTGAAATTGTGCCTATTACAGAAAATCCTTGGTAGAAGTTGACGTAATTTGAAAGTTACTGAATCACATTTCAGTATTGTAAATGATTCAGTCCAGTCCACTTGATTTTTTTATTCTTATACCTTTAGAACATTGAACAGAATAGCTATTATTTAAAAAATAAAATTTGTACAAGTTATTCAAGCAAAAATGTTTGATTTGGATGTAACTTACTTTAAAATTTGCAGTAATGGGTGTGAAAGGTCGGCGTGTGGCAGTAGTAGAAGAGCTGAGTAAAACAGTAATATCGTTTCAAAAAGTTGATTCCAAATGCAAAGATCGTACATTGACAATAACTGGTAGTAATCAAGAATCGATTGACTATGCTAAACGTCTCATCGAACAGACAATTCGCCGTAATGTTTCGCCCAATCGAGTAACTGTTTACTCTTTCATTTATTTGATATTTTTTACAATCAAAAATGATCATAAATATCATAAAATTATTTTTTATGATTATAAATATCATTATATTATAAAATCATAAAAAGTCAGATTTTGAAGGTAAAATGAAAATTGGAAATTCAACCCAATTTAAACGAACTTGGAATTCATCTTTTTTCATCATTATGCGGAATTATCGTTTTTTTTTTTTTTTTTTCAAACAAGCTTTTTTTAGTTTTTGAGTCGTCAAAAATGGTTATTCACTTTTTTTTGTTTTCTTTTTCGTTTTGCTTATTTTGTTCAAATGTTCTTTTGATCAAAAATATGATTTCATCTTTTTTTTGACTTTGTTTTTTTCTTTTGTTTTTCTAATTTGAACTGTACTCGTTGTTTTCTATTATATTGATTCGTTGGAAGTTCAAGTTTCAGCAGCATGCGACATTTTTTGACTTCCATTTTCTTATGGAAGTAGATTACTATGTGATTTTTCATAAAATAAAAATTCATTTCAGAGTGAAACAAATGGTACAGAGATCGATGATAACGACGATGATAGTGTTGGAATATCAATCGAAACGACGCAAGATGGCACTTTGAAGTTGTCTTGTGCCGATCCGCAAGTCCTTCAGGTTATTTTCTATAAAAATTTTAATGCCTATACTGTGAAACTGGATTGATTTAATTTCACATTAATGCATGTATGGCTCTTTTTTGTTTCACTCCTTAATTGAACTGCTCGCCAATAATTTTTATTATTTCAGATATTATTCATTGTCTTCTCTAATTTACAACTTGCAGTTCTAAGAATTCTCAAGTTCTACACATATTTTTCAATTGTGATATTGCAGGCGGCGCAAGCAGCTCTAAGTGAATATCTGACTAAAGTTGGCCGAAATCATTCTCGATTATCAGCAGAAGAACGTGAAGAGCGCAAAGAAAGAAGAAAGTCAATGCCGCTGCAATCCTCATCGAACCGCCAAAATGTCAAGTTTGTTGTTTGCGGAAATCATTTGTTGAATTATCAGTAGAGGAATGACAGCAGGATTGCCCGAATTTCACATTTACGTTGATTGATAACGTGGATAAAGTAATTTCTAAGACAAATAAACTGATCTTTCTGCTTTATTTCACTGCAATTTTTATGGAATAAATTCCAGTTTTATCCGAATAATTCTATAATTACTAAGATTGTTCGAATTACCAGTTATCTCGATATAATGGCTAAAATATGATGTTCTTTTTAAACCACTAATTATGAAATTTCATCAGTCGTGTTAAGGTGTTCAGAAAAGATTGCATGGTTGAACTAACAGCTATTTATCTATCTTTTTTGTCCTTTTTCATTATTTTTATTTCTAGCTATGACGTCTCACCGGTAATTACTACCAATGTACAGTGGCGTTCTTCGGGTAAAACAGGTAGCACGCCGAATTTGACGCAGTTAAACAGCGCCACAGCCAGTAATGGCATTGCGACAGAAATAAGTGTAAGCAAGCAGCACTATGATCGAGCGCAGTTGTTGAAACTACGTTCAGCTGTTGCGTATTTGGATTCGAAAACGACGGCAGCTATACATGAACTCGAAATTGGACGTACCCAGCGTGCTAACGAATCTTGAATATTTATAATTTTTGCTATTTGTAAGGAATTATTTGTATTGAAAAAAGAATATTAATGATTGAAAAAATACCAAATTCTTTGTGCCTTCTCATTTTTTCACTTCATAATGTATTGATATGTTTTCATAAATCGTCTCAGTTATATGACTTTTCTTACAATGCTTTTGATTGAAATGCAATTTCTTAAAATAATTTTGTTTATTTGATGATACTACAGCTTCCGATTTTTTGCATGTTTATTTAACTTTTCTGACTTTCACTTATATTGAAATATGGATTGATGAGACTTCACTAAAAAAAAAAAAAAAGATAATAAAGATGTGCGAAAGTCAGTCATTTTTCTCTCACTGCACAATGGAAATGTCTTCAAAGGGATTTCTCGGTCGGTATGTTACTGACAAAGAATTTTTTCATATAATTATTTATTTACACTTCGGAAAGTGCCTGATTTTAGATATTATTCTTAGTATTCGTAAGCTATTTCTATTTTGGATCAATCTTTCCAAGTGTTTTGGCCAAAAGGTTCCCGTCTAATTATTGCAACAAAACTTACATATATATATATCAATTTTTTTTATAGAATTTGAAGAAATCCGAGTAATCAAATTGTTTTAGCTTTATAATTATATAAATTTAATCGTTGACCATAATGTGTGACTTATTGCTTGTCCCTCACTTTTATCCAGTTGTTTCTGAATCGTAGTTCATCGCACTATTTTTGGAATATGCTATGCCTTATCAAAGATAGTAGTGACAGTGATATCATAATTGTACTACATCATCGTCACCGGCATCACTATTCATCGTAATTTCTTTTTTTGCACAGTCATTCATTTTGTTTCCAAAAATTTTCTAGAACGGACATTGTTCTATTCTCCAAGTATACTATGTGTTTTATTTTTTCTTTGGTGCTGCTGTATTGCTTATAAGGAAGTTATAATTATTTTGTTCTGTGTTATCGATAAATTTGTGCAAAGAATTCAAAAATCTACCAATACTCAACATAAATCAAAATATGCCGCTCACATACTACGTGCTGATCGTCGCATATTTGTTTACGGTTGAAATGCATCGGAGAGTAGGGATTGGTGAAGAGCATGATGACCAAAGAGACAAAAAGTGGTATATGAACGAGGAATTACCGCTAGAGTTATAGTTCTCGAAGAATTCAGGTTTACGACTTAGCTTTATGCTACGACATCTTCTCTACACCTTTAAAGACTACAAAATCAACACTCTTGAAGATATTTCTTCTCGTTGAATAATCACTAATCCCTGTCGTTTTTGAAGTGTTGTTCAATGGTTCATTTCTTAATTTGTTTCGTTTGGAACGTTATAATTAATTTGCTTAATATTTATTTTCAAACAAAATGGAAATGACAGTATGTAGACATTATAACAGAGACGTATAAAACAAATAAATTATACAAAACTTTTGCCTCTGAAAATATTTTTCGTAAATTGATAACAAAAAATTAAAACAAAAAAGTGAAATATTTAATTTCTTTTTCAACACAATATTAGTGATAACAATAAACCACTATGCAACATATATATGTTAGAGAGGCGGCGATCCATTCAAGAATTCTAATGATGGATCAAAACTTCGCGCAAAATTATTGAGCAATTGGCAACAACTTTCATTATCACAATGTGGCACAAGACATGCTGCTCCAAGCAGTAGCACAAGCATAGCCTGCAAAAATTATGCAATAAAATGGTAATATTAATTATTTAACATCCTGTCGCAAAATGAATAAATGATTGATATATCAATATCTCAAAGAATTTTTGAGCTAAATTAAACTATGCCCTTAAGAAACTTTTGGTTTCACAACTTAAAAAACAAACTTGGAGAGGTAATGCGGTACGAAGGATACGTCTCCAACGAATACGTTGTCGTTCATAATGTATATGTCCTGGACTCGGATCATCAGGAATTGGTGAAAGCGCGATATCGGATGGTGTGGGCGCTTCAACGACATTTTCTCCCTCGTCATTTTGCAACAGTATCTGTAAACTGTTCATTAAGTACCTGTTTCATTTAAAAAAGGTACTATAAATTGAGATTTCTCAGGGATACAAAAAACTTTGACTTCGGTTTAGCTGTTTTCATCGCTATTTTTTATACCATGAGTATCAGATGAAAATATAAATACAACAAACTCATTTTAATGACTTCTGCTTCATAATTTTCTTTTAAAGTGCAAATTAGACTTATAAATCAAACTTGGGTCCTTCTTCATTAGAATCATTTTTTCGAAAAATGTTTTGCATGCGAATTCGACCGTAATAAACTCTTGAAGGTTAAACCTGAGAGAAAAAGATCGTAATTCTAGCCAAGAACCACTGTTAGTGAGCCAGTTTTGGTCCTTTATTTATCAATAACTGACAGATTTTTTGATTGGTATAAAGCTTCTGAGAATCTCATTATTCTAACATGCAGACTAAGTTAATTGGCTAGGAAAATTTTATTAAACATAATGCATACTTCATCACCAGATGATGTCATGAATTTGTTGTTATCATCATCGTCGCTGGTAGCAGAACTAGGACTCAGATCATATAATTCATCATCATATGGAATGCCTTGTTCACGCAATACATCTCGTGGATGATCATCCGGATATACTGCTGCTAATACTTCAGCTGCTGCATCAATATCGTATTCCTCTTCAGTATCCGTAAGCTCTACTAATTTTAGTTTTTCCTCAATTTCTTCCAATTTTTCAAAATTATGTTTCGTTGTAATATCCTCTTCTTCGTCCAAAAAAATTCTGTTACTGTTATACTTGGTGATATCTTCATCCAATATCTTTAAATGCGCTCGAATACCTTCTAGCTGTTGCTGTAATTCCTGAAATCGGTAGAACTAGCTACATAAAATAAACCAATGTTTGGATAAAAAAAATAAACTGGACAAATATCAAAATGCAGTCAAATTTTTTGATATTTTGGGTAAAAAATAATCTGGTAACACATGATAATGCAGACTATGTCACAAATATTGAATCTAACAAATCTAACATGCTGTTTCCTTATCAAACTTAATCCTACATTTAGTTAGACTTCAACATCTCAAAAGCTTTTCAGTAAAATATTTTTCAAGACAAAAGCACCTTTTGTAGATGAGTTGATATATTTTGATCATCAAATGCATTCTTGATATCAACGAGTTCATCCGATATGACGAGTAATGAATGTACGATTTCCTCCCTTATCCGGAATTCAGCCGACATAGAATCCAACAAATCCTGAAATTCGGATATTTAAGATCGTTAACAATGTATTCTCGAAAACGATTCGAATCACTGAGAGAATAATTGGCAGATTAAAAACTACCTCAAATCTACCAGTTATTCAAGAACCATTTCGAATTTCTTCGCTATAAAATAGTTGAAAAATTCAATTTAATTCTCACAGTTTTATACGGAGTTTGAAAATCAAAATCATCAAAAATTTGCAAAAAAAAAAACCTCGATTTTTTTCTCGAGCTCACAAGCTTCTTCAGCAAATGCTTTCCCCTCTCGCTGGACACAAGCTAGTGGATGAAGTTGTGAGCTCAGAGAAAGTAGTCGTGATGGTAGATTTGCAAGGAATGACCATCTCAGATAGAGCATCTGGAACAATGTTACATCAGCTCTTTAAAATATAAATTAAACTATCGCACGGAAAAAAAATAAACTATTTCTCTAACGGATAAAGAAAAAAGAAAGCTTAGACTGAATCCTGAAATTAGTTCAAGATCGTAAACAGAGACATGCTCGAAAAATTACTTCGCAAATAACGAATAACGTCATTCAAAACTGATTGGATAGGTGTAAAAATTAATTTATGTTTTTAACACATCATTCTCATAACGACTCAAAAAAAAAAAAACCTTTAAGGCTTCCAAATCATCGAGCATTTTATCAATTCTTCTTACCCCACGTCCTTCAATCTCACGTATTTGTTTGTGTATATCATTCAGTTCTACCACGGCTGAATCCCGTTCCTTTACAAATTGTTCCCACACATATACACGATGCATCAATTGTGTTTGCACATCTTTGGCTTTGTCAACCGTTTCCCATAATTGTGCAAAAATTGGCTCCGGTAACTGTTCGATTTGCGGTTTATTGATGCGTAAATCAATTGCTGTTTCAATAAGAGTAGCCAGTGCATCTGAGGTAATATTGTAGGATTCAGGGAGAGCTTCTGAATCGTCTAACAATTTCTGACCATCCTTTATCAAGTTTTCCAACTCACTATATAATGCCTCACATTCGGTGCATATCGTTTCAAGAGCAAGCAACTGGGTACGTTTTTCGTCAAAATCTTCATGATTTTTCTGAAATATGGCTAAAAAGTGGTAAATAATAACTAACCAATTTCACGAAAAACCTCATTTATGTTCGTATCCAGGACAACCAAGCAGCATATCTATTGCTGAAGGTACAGCTGTATAGTGTACAGAGATTATGAATACATCAGAAATTAAAAAACTCGCAGAAACAATGCTTACTCCCTGATGCTAAAAATTTTTTTAAAACTCTAAATTTCCAAGCATAAAATAAAGCACCATGACACATTACAAGATATTATACATTCTTTTGATAAAAATAAGATTGTTCGCCGCAAAACCAAATGCTCATTATTTGTTCTAAAAATATTAAGCAAAATTGATGGTTCTCACAGCGAACGTACAAATATGTAAAAGAAGACGAAAAATAGTTTCTTTCGTTAGTATCATATTAAACAATCAGCAGCATACGAAGCGACGAACAGAGGAGTAGTATTATTCAAAGGATAATTTAAATGAACTTTTTGCATTTAACAAATTTGAAAATCCGCACACCTTGGTACTTTTCATTTTCAGGAACCGGTTTCCTTAATTTACGAAATAGTGCCTTGCCACTACAAGAATTTCTAGTTGTTTGCAATCCTTCCGCAAAAAATTAGGAAAACCCGCCGGATTTATAGTAATAGCTTATTACACTTGGCAATTCCTGCCAGTCATAATTTTTTGCTGTCAGTATGCCTACTTTCTTAAAAAAAAAAAAAAAAAATCGGAAAAAAAAAAATGAAATAAATTCTGCAATCCTCTGAACTAATGCTCAGAAACAAGGCATACATGAGAAGGAAAGTGAAGATAAATTCATTTAAATGCCTTTTAGTGCACTATCGAATAGAAACAAAGAAAATCATACCTGTGCAAGTAGTAAAAGTCCATCAATTTTTGATAAGAGAATATTCCTTTCACTGTCTTGTTCATTACTAAGTTCAGAAACGTCTGCATTCAAAACTTTCTCCCTCAATCTCTGCAGCTTTTCTGTCTTATCCTAGAAAAGTTGATTGAGCCGAGTGAATAAGACTGACAAAGATCCGACTGATATCAATTAATCGTAATTCTTCCATTATTCGCCTTGAT
>KZ270027.1:0-30009 GCA_002249935.1 Onchocerca flexuosa
TCTCTCTGTTATTAATATTAACAAAGAAGTATTTCCTACAAATAAATGATTTTAAATATCGAATTTCAACTCAATTATAAACTTAATCGTAAATAGAATATTTGTTGAAAGAACTGTATTGAAATGATTACTGCTGGTGGAAAAGATAGCCATGGACTTCAATTATAAAAGCCAACAAATTCATCGAAATAAGAAGTCAAAGTAGCATTCTACGAAGTTTAAACAATGAAACATCGAGAAGGCGTGGAACAATAGAGACGATGATTGATTTTATGCGGAATATTCATCTCGTGAGTGAACTTTCTAACTTATCCGTTCTCTGAGGGTGAGTTTTTACTCCACGCAGAGGACGTTATCCTGTCACTTCCAATTTGACAAAAATCATTGTCTTTGAAATGCTTTCTGCCTTTTCTTGAATTGTGAAGACTGTAATTATTGATAGTTAATTGTATTTGCTCTACGAACTTTAACCTTTATATTTAATTTTCTCTCCTCGATATAACAATCGCTCTGTTTTCAGCTCGCAAGAAGTGGCATAGAATTTGAAATACAAAATTATCAAATATTCAGAATTGAATTTTTTTTTTAAATTAACAAAAGTTAGCGACATTTGGTGCAAAAAATCATGAAATTTATATAATGATGCCATTTTTCTAACAAAAAGCTTCTTCCACTGCTCATTATTTCATAATTTTTCTTGAGTTTGCTATTATTATTATTTTGTTATTCTATTATTATTATTATTTTTGTCATCATTATTTCTGTCTAAAACTTTCGAGAAAAAGATTTATTTGGAAGATTATTGATATGACTAATCTGCTTTGCAAATTCTAGCGATTCATTTTTCAATTTCAAAATTCTGAACTATCACAATTAAAACTCCATAATAAAACTAATCAGACTTAAACTCTATGGTCGAATTATATCTTGGCTTATATAATATGAAAAATAAACGATAATGGATCTCATTTCTCCTCTGAAAAGATGCAGATATTCAAATTATAAATTGAAATCAAAGGTTGGATTGATTATTAGAAAAATTATATAAATTAATGGAAATGAGATGATAGGCTCAAATTTTTTGGGAGTTAAAATTGAATTTCTTTAGAGGGAAAGGAGAGGGGTGGGAGCTTTATGAATTTGAATGGAAAAAATGGCTTAAAATGCCTGAAAATAATTTGGATGAAATAATATTAGTTTTTTTAAATGTTTCTTTCCTAACATAAGATGTAATTCATGCTCAGACAAAAGATGTGCCGATTTCCTGATTACCCGAAACTGGAATAAGAAATAGGCTTATCATCAAGCCGAGTCCATTCCCCTGGGCATGTGAGTCGAGACAATTGTAATATCATTTTAGGCAAAACGGATAATCCGATTTAGCTTCCAGAACGGAGCGATCATGTTGGCCTAAGTGGCTATCGCCGGATGTCCATTTTCCGTCTTTGATTACCCATTTGAGGAACAGTTATTTCTAATTCACTTTATGCAACTCTACTTAATGATCCAATTCATGTAATAAAAAATGATCGAAATTTTCGGTGCATGATGAGGAACAGAATTTTACTAACAATTTTTCCATCAAAATGACTCATTTTAATGAGAATTTAAAGGAATGAGTGTTAATGTGTCGTTCTTGTCACTCAGACACGATTCCCCTTCATGTCCTAAAATGCTCTCTTTGAGAACAACTTGACGAAGATGATGTACTATGATTGAAGATTAAATAAAAGCTTAGTTTCCTGCTTCCTGAGATTAAATTGAAACGACTTTCCATTTTTATTATTGCGATCATGCCAACACACACATGACAGAAAAGTCGCATGAAAAGATTATTTATTCATTTTACATTAACAAATTTATTATCATCATTGTCAATCTTACACTTTACCCTCATCAGTACACAATTTTACTATGCAATCTTTCTTTTCATACATCCCGTGAAAAAGATTCGTTGCTACGTGTGCACACGTACGTATGCATGTGCACGTATTTATGTCCAATAAAAATTCAACTTTTTAACCGTTTGTTTAGTGTTTCTAGATTTAAATTTCCAGATAAATCTAGGTACAGAGGAGTCTTACTTATATTCAGAGAAGGGTGAAGCTTTAAATTAATTTAGCTAGTAATGATAAAACCGTTTCTGTTTTCATAATAGTGCTTAATTTTTGTTAATCTAATTAACTTCCTTATTATTAACATCCTTAGGCCTTAATAGGCAAGCGTCCAATTAACATTAATATGCAAATGAATCTTCTCTCTGACTTGTCACAATAGACGAAGTAGCAAGTCAGATTGTACATTTATCTTCATAAAGACCTATTTGACATCCCGGGATTCAATGGTCTCATCAATCCCAAAAAAAGAGTGGTTAGTGAAAGTAAGAGGAAAATAATAGGCACTGTAAAACTATAAAAGATAATTAGTATCCATGCGAGATGATTTTCGAGAAAAGCCGGTAAGCAAATAGAGAGATAAGAAAATTCGGATTTTTGACTTGAATATAAATGATGACATAAATATAATTTACAAAGTGGTGTAGCATATTGAAGTGTTCTCATAATGAAGCAGAAAGAAAACTCGGGAATTTTTCTTCTTGAAGGGATAACTTGGAGATGGGTTAGTTTGTTTCTAACTATTACTCGATATTATTGCTACCACAATTACGACTTCGCGGGGCATTATTATTCATGAAAGTGAATGAATGGATGAATGAATGAATGAATGAATGAATGAATGACCACTCCCATGGGAAGGAAAGAGAGAGGATGAATCCAACCTTTTTACCCTCAAACTTGATCTTATCCTTCCCAACTTACCACATTTATCTTCAACTTCTTCCTTGCTAATAGCGGTCAAACAAATACTCAAACAACTTCGACATTTATCGCAACTATTAATCTTTATAGGGAAGGCACTTTTTTTTTCTTCACTGCTCTTGTCATACTATTATTGATTAATAAGAGCAGTGAGAGAATCACTGAAGTCTTTGTTCAATTGTTATTTTTCTTCAAGTTTTTAAAAAAAAAAACTCAAAAATTGGTCTTAAAAGAATCTATTAATAATTATTATTATTAACAATAATGTTTGGCTTTTCTTAATACATTTAAATGCATAGATTTAGTAGTCTACGGATAACGATGGTCAAATATTAAATGATAAGTTTAATTTAAATCCCTTTTGAAAATTCATATTTTTTTCTTTTGAAATTTTCGATATCTCAAAAAAATTTTTTTGAACTTGTAGCGCAGAAGTCATTTTCCTACGTTTTCATTAAAATTTTGTATTATTTTATAGTTAACAGTGGTAATTTCATTCTCTTTCATTCATTTCCAGTGGTTTTCGAAGACAGAAGAAATTGTTGGCTTTTTGGTTTATGTGTGACAGAAAATGTCGAAATGTTAATTAACGCCTTTAGATAAGCGCTTTTTCATCATCCATTCTCACACACATATATAAACCATACCGAAATTATCTTCAGTCGTTGAATCTTAGCCAAACCCATTATAATGGTTCAAGCAAAAGAGTGGAAAAGCAGTATTTGATGAGACTATTTTAGATTTCATCAACATTCGTTCAAAGATCAGCACAGACTTTTGATTTGATGATATGTGACACTCATCTGAAATCGAGTTACATTTGGGATTGTCATTTCTTTCTTTCTTCTTTAGAAAAAAAATAATGTGTTTTTTATGGGTTTTCGCATTAATAAAAGTTTACTTCAGGCTCCAAAAGTTTTCGATCACATATTTCTAACAAATAATTATTGAGAATAACTAAACAATCCATTAGATGTACTGAAAGATGCTGTCTAAAATTCGAAACTTTCATATTATCAACGACGTCATCTGTTTTCATAATTTTAAATTTATTTAAGATATTTGAATTTGGTCATTCGCTGCACATTTTGATTAATTCTTTTAAAGATTTTGTTAATTTAAATCAATATGTAAATCTAAATAATCGGCAAATGTGACTTAAACACCATTCGGTGACACAATGAAGAAGACAATTATCGCGACTGCAACTTTTAATGGAGTTTAACTATGATAATTTCAAGGAAATCATGGAAAAGCTTGAAATATCAACCAGTCCTGAAAATGGATGACCCTTGACCGAAAAATTTATACTTTTTATTCAACGATTCGTTCATCTAGCAGCATCAGTTCCGCTTACCAAAAATTGCCCACTTGGAACACACATTCAATGTCTACGCTTCATTCAGACAAAAGCGGCATCGTATTCGTTGAAAATTTGAGAACAGATTGAAGACGTTTCGTCCCACAATTTCTCTAATCAATTCGTTTTACTAAATATAACAGCTTCATTACGTACTCCAACTATCCTCAGGTGAACCTCAAAGAGAACCAAATGCTGGATTGTTCGATGAATCTTTGACCCCCATACCAAAGACAACCTCCACCAGAGTTTCCCTGGCTTGTTCCTGCTCGGGTTCCTTTCGGGAATTAATAAAGAAACGAATCATTTTCTTTTTTTTTTTTTGGAAGCAGAAAATCATTCACATAGATCTGATTGAAAAACTGGGGAATTTGCAAAGAGCAATGATGCGTTTAAGATATACAAGAAAGATTCGTTAACGAATGAATACCTTCTCAAAGTATTTTCTTATCTTTGCATATTAGTATGAAATCGACTGAATTTTAAGTGAAGTAGGAATCATCTTCATAGTAAGCGATCGCCCTTTCGTATGTACTAGAATTCATTGCTTTTGCATAAATGAAATGCAGTAAGTTGAGAGTGTATTATAAGGGAATGGAAATTGAGGAGAATGAGAAAGATTGAATTATGACTGATGCAAACGAAGAAAAGATTGATTTTGTAGGAAAATTATCATAAATGTATATGTTCGGTACACTGAAGGGAAAGGCTCTGTGATTGGAGCAGCTGTTAAAGAAACCCCAAATCCGAGGCGAATAGATTTGAAGGTTGAACTGACCGTTGACACTTGCGATATCATCGAGATGACTTGCGATATCATCGAGATGACACAAACGACCACGCATGCACTGAGGTTGCATGTTAAATTTTTGCCAAAAAATTTGTCTCTCTATTTAGATGCTGACAAGTGAAGTCTGAAGCACACTTCACTTAGAAAAAAAAAAAAAAAAATGACAGTGTCTTCAGAACATAGAGTATTCATAAATATTTCGAAATTTGGAAATAGTTTCGAAATATCTATGAATGTTGAAGTACGCAAAACTGAAATAAGAAAAATATTATAAATTAGTATATCATATGTTCGTGAATATCTGGATAAATCATATCCATTTTGAACAAGCAAAATTTGAAAAGAATTCATATAAAATAGATCACATTTCATTTTGGTCCAAAATTTCGGTTCAAAATGAAATTCGATCTATTTTGCTAAAATTCTTCTAAAATTTTGCTATATCGAGAAGAATAAGAAGTTCTTTCTTTTTGTATTTTCTTCTTTTTTTATGACGAAATCTTTAACAGCGATAAAATTTGTCCGTTAAAAATCTGAGCTGGAGAAGTTTTGCAGGAAAATTCTTAAAGAATTCATTAAGAGATTTTAAAAGCTTAACAATTGAGACAAATAGATTAGTTTTAAAATCAATGATTTGAAGTCGCTAAACTTGGCTTGATTTATATGTGAAAAGTAAAAGTAACAGCAAATATATTTATATCGACAAAAATTATTAGAAATATAATCTGAAATGCGAAATGGTCCGAAAAACAATTTTCACTCACACAATTTTCTTTAAAAAAAAAAAGTTTTCTAAATTTCGAGCAAATTTTTTTGACTCCATTGTCTCACTTGATAAATTTTGAAAGATTTATACTCTTCGCTAATCTAACTTCACACTAATCTCCTGTTTTAGTAAGTGTATCCATTCAATCGTATGGAATAGATTATAAGTTAAATATGCTTATATAGGTCTATAATCATTTCACGTGTATATCTAATGTAATGTATAGGCTTTTATGTTTGAGGACATTTTATATCTTAAGTGAGAGTACGTTAAACTTTAAATCGTACTAAGCATATTTTTTGATTAAACTTGCAGAATATTGAGCTGTCCTACTCATTTTAATGGTGGATTTTCATAAATTCGGATTGAGCGAACTACTTTCTGTTGTAAAGAATATCAAATTTCTTAAAATCAGAAAATATGTATAATTTACTATTAATGATCATAGTTATTTAACAGTGCCATTTATACTTATTTAAAATATAGATTCGTGCCAAGAATTATTACTTTAATTTTATTATGCTTAGAAAAATAAACAATCGATGTTCGGTTTATTTAACCTTTCAGTTATTAATGATAGCGATAGTAGAAGATGCCAAGGTCATTGTTGCAAAGGTAGTTGATGATTCAAGCAAATATGATAAATTACTAGTAATAATGACCAATGAGTGACCATAACTAATAAAAAATATTATAAGGTTTTTTTTTTTCAACAAAAATAGCAATGATTAATGTTTCCAGAATTCATTACTGATCAGATTGATCAGTTTCTGTTATTTCAGTTTGATCTTAATAAATTGCTTTCTATTTAATAAAATCATTTCATCAGGGAATCAGGAAATTATGCTGAAAGGTGGGAAGAGAGAAATGAAAGTAACGAATGAGGAGAATACGAATGCTATTAATATCAGGCTGCAATTTGGTGACATTATTGTATCTCGAACAAACTACAATATGTTTGTGGCATGACATGGATAGCTTTTATCTATCATACCCATATGTTCATTTGTTGCAATTTGCTATTGTGACAATTCTTGCTGTTTTTGTGACTCACAAACTTTAATGCAGTTGACATCAACATCCGGCAACATTTACTTCCTCATTGTTTATTTATAATAGTTTCTATTATTATCTTTGCGTTAAATGCAAATCAAACTACCAATAGTCGTAAATTAGAATAAAATTTATGTCTTTGTTTCCCTTTTCCAGCATTTCAATTAAATATTGATAGTTTGATTTTGCTCTTTAGAAATTTCTAGAAAATGATATCTTAATAGAAATTAGAAGAAATAAATAATGCAATGCTTTTAAAACTTGCTCAAGAAAACTATCGATAAGTCACTAACATGATTATAATATTACTAATATGATTCAGTTATTATAAATATTATTTGTTGATGAATCGAATTGCACTGAAATACCTCGATATTATCACATGGTCCTGATAACTGCCCTCAACAATTGAAACTGACCATTAGCCAGCATTTTCCTCACATTAAGAACTTAATGGATGTTTATCGCAACTTTCTTGACCCATAACGACATGAAGTGATTCGTCTTCGAAGGTCTGATCAATTCATCTTCGGAGGAGGTTGGCAGTCAAGTGCAACATATGAAAGACGTTGATTGTGCAAAATTTCATCATTTACCTTCGTCCTTTTTTCATTCATAAAAGTCACTCGTGCATTTTATAATTCACAAGAATAATGGCAATATCCATCTGATTATAGTTCTGTTGAAAATATTTATCCAACTCTTCTTATTTCTCTAACTTCAAAAAGTGCTCAATCGATCTTTTCAATAATTCAAAAGTTACCGGTTTTATACGAATTATTTCTCCATTATTAATCTAATTTAACCCAATTTAATTCAAATAATAAAAGAAAATTGATTTTTTTTTTTGTAAGAAAAAAGTAGCAATAATAGCAAGATTGACAGTTTTGAATGGATAATTTTTCAAAACTGGATGTCTAATTAGTACAAATCGATATTGGTCAATAGTTAATAATTTTAAAAAAAGTTGAAAAGAATTTTAGATGCAGGAACTTGACTTTTCAAGTTCTTTCAGCTCCTATCACATTCGCAAACGATATGCTTGTTTAAAAACAGTTTACTGCTTGAAAAGCTGTATGATTCTCGTCTCCATCTAGTTTCCTAATTTCTTTCCATGAGATTTAAAGATCCATGAGATGTCAAGATGTTAAAATTTTATGCAGATTCGAGTGGCTCTTGATTAGTGTTAGCTGAGCGATAGGAATAGACACTAACGACAACTAAAGTGGATTATCGTCTGTAACGTTTTGGGCAAGGCAGTTGCTGTTGGTAGTTTCAGCCTGATTGAGGCTTGCTAACCAGTGGTCTAAATTGCGCAAATTTGGATTATCCGAGTCTTTCCTGTCCTTCGATTAACATTCGTTTGTTATTTGACACTCATTTTTCTGTCTCATTTCTCTTTTGAGAGAAACTGGAATCTGAAGAAGACATTCATCATCTGCCAACAATTGGTTCTAATCGTGTTTATTGATGTAGAAATGTGTATAGAATATTCGATCTTATGAATAAATAAATAAAATGCAATACAAGTAAATTGCAACAATTTTCTGATAACATTTGGATTCATTTCGTACTTATTGTTAAAACTTGAATTCGATAAAATTCTATAATCTTTTTTTTTTTCCAAATATAAATTAAATTTGAGCAAATTTATTTTTGGCTTTCTTTCCTAGTTCTGAGATTTCGAGAATTGGGCATTTCATTCCTTTCCAAAATACTTCAATCTATATCATTATAAGATAAATATATTTAAAGTACAAATCTCCTTAAAGCACCCTATATTTTCCTCTTAATTACAGCAATATTGCAATGAATAAATAGGCAAATCGTGAATAAATAAGTAAATTAACAAATAAATAAATGAATAAATAAATAAGCAAATCAGTAAATGGATAAATAAATGAAATCTTCGAAGAAACACATTTATCCCTTTACCATTATAATAGATGAATATTTGACAGCTTAATGAACAATAACGATCATCCAATAGCAATTCATAATTCGTTTAAAGTTTTACAATGTATTGTTTAAAGCAGTTTTTTTGCTGTTTTTTTTTTTTGTTTTATATTTCAACATTTCTTGCAATAAATGCTGTTAGATGCTAAATTTCAAATGATTTAAATACGATAATTTTGAAGTTTAATTCTTAAAGTTAATTGGACTTTCATCTGTTTAATTAATGAATGCATAAAGCGGTATGCTTGATCATATCATTCTAGCCCAGACTGTATATATAGCCAAGTTGAGTTTTTTACTTTTAAAAAATGGAAAATTATTAAAATTTATGATTTCATTAAATTTTATCTATCATAATGCTTAGAAGTACCAAATATTGATTTTTCAAATTAGTATTACGTTTGCAATTATCAACTTTTGAAATGGAAGATAGATCTGGAAATGATCTATTTTCATGATAAATTAGAGCACATGTTTAAAATGTCTAGTACACTCGACCTTCTGTTCCTCAATCGTCGTAATTAAATGTAATCATTACTGATTAATCGCCTCCTGTTGCCTTTTACCAATAAACAAATTTTAGTGTCATGTTTGTCTAAACAAGTTGGATTGTCTATAACTTATATTCCTGTTTACAAAGCCACCATTCCTAAAATCATGTTTCTAATTTAATTGAATGGAAAAGGTCTTTTATTTGAAGAACATTTTCATTTGAAATGTTTAATTTAAATTATTTCCATTTAGCAATTGCAGTTAATTCTTTCAATATTTTTTTTAAACTTGCCGTCGATCGATTATTGTTTTGGCTTTTCGGTGATTATAACCATTTTGGATTGCATATTTTCATGAAATATTAAGTTGCTTGTCAAAAATTTGGATATTGAATATTTGATTGAATGCTGATTTGACACGAAAAGGTTGGAAAGTAAAGCATTTTTACAGTAGATCGATTAGACATAAATGAAATTAATGTTGACTTCTCAGAGAGAACACTTTCTCTCACATTGCTTTTATTTCATATTCTTTAAGATTGCTTGGATGTTTGTTTACATTTCTTCATGTTTTGGAAAAAGTCCTCTCCAGCAATTGATTCAAATAAAGCTTCATGTAGAGAATATCCGAAGCAGATCTAACCATCTGATTCAGCTACTACACGCTTAACTCAGATAATTGGATTGGCTGAACAAAACGTAGTAGTTTCTGTTCCATTTGAGGGAACTTTTGGCCGTATTTTCATCTTTTCAATAAACTGCGATAGAAAGAATACTTCATGCATATTTATTTTTCTTCCAGCAGTGATTTCACCCCAATCGCTACTCTTTTCATTTAAAGCTAAGCAAATAAAGATTTTCAGCTATTAGTCGCCATCCTAGTTTCCAGAAATACTTTTTCGAAATCATCCATCATAGTAGCTTCGTAAAAATGAAATGTTTTCAATTTTCTATCCGTTCCTTTCCTTTCTTATCGCTAAGCCATCAAATTCGATCCTTTCCCTATGATTCATTTCATTTATTTCTCGAATTAGGTGCAGTCATATAAATTAATACTTTCCCGTCAGATCTACTTTAATATTTAAATCGACTTTAATACTCATTCGGAAAGATTTGTCTTATATCTCGGGCAAATTCTTCTCCGATCTACTAGAAATGCATCTATCTTCCTTCCTTTTTTGACCACTTTTCCGTTTGTTCACCTCATTATCTTAATTTGACTTTAGAGAATATGGGTCGAATTTAGTGACAGATTTTTAAAGTCTATTCATGTAATATCAATATCGCTATTTTATCTATATGAAAAATATAATTGTTTAATACAGATAAGTTGACTTGATAAGCGATATGAAGAATTTCTGATTTTTATGCATTTTCAATGTTAATTTTGCGTATTTTTTTTCTTTCTTCTTTTTTCCAATTTTTTTAAAATTCTTTTTCTTTCAGTCTTTTATTGGGAACAAGTTTTTCACAAGAAACAGCATTCCATTTCAAGTTCAATCAAATTTTTTAATTAAATTGAAAGATTTTCAATCTTTCGAATTCAAAAAAATGAGCAGAATGCAATCATGGATATATGTTCTGATCGTTGCGCTGATAAGGGGAATGGTAGATGAAGTTGAAGCGGAATCGATGGTTACTGCTTCCGCTAATCTGAAAAGAGTTGAAGAAACGCCTGGTAAGTGATTAATCTTCAATATTATTGATAACAATGATCTTTCTTTGATTTGATAAGGATCAGCAAGTCATCCGTAGTTCCATTACATTCAGCAACTGAAAATTTTGCATGAATTGGCCATAAAAAAGTTAAAATTTCTAAAGTTATATTTCAATCAAATGATTAAGTGATCCCGAATAAAAAAAAAAGAAAAAAAAGTTTTCCTGAGTTCTCTCTTCTCTCTATCAAGTGCTAAGAAACATGAAAACCAAATTTTCAAATTTCGTTAATTTAAAACTCTCATCAATTGCATGTCTTTTGTTTGTTTATCAGACTTGTTCTTAATTTTTATTAATTTCTTACAGTTTGTTCATTGGTCTATCCTTATTTTTTATTCACTATTCTAATTTGTGACTATCAAATCGATTATTGAAAGAAATAAGAGCTAATATATTAAGCGAAAATTTACCGGAAGAGTTCTTTTGCACTTCTGTTTGTTCAGGATTTTCCATGAATCTTTCACTCATTGATTTAGGTCTTTCCATCTCTGCTTTGATTTTTCAAACTCTTTCAAAAACTTCGGTCGATGATCTGCAATTATTACTGTTCAATATTTCTGATTTTCATGATTTAAAATAATTAATTCTTTAATCTTGTATAAATTTCTGGACAAATAGTTTGAACGAATAGGTACAACTTACAAAAGTATTGTCTCCTTTGCTATTAACTACAAAATAAATGCAATGAATGTAAACTAGAAATACAAAAGAGTCTTCGATCTTTCATTCCAAAAGTTGAAGATATTTTTTCTCGAACTTTCTAATGCAACTTTTCGTTTTACATATTCTCTTTCTCATTATTAATTACAGTAGTTCACTTTTCAGATTACGATTTGATGCTTATTTTGAACAATTGCAAATTAATTTTCAGATCCACTGAATTGTTCATTTGATAAATTACCTACTTTAATTGGGCACAACAATTTTTCGATCCTAGGAATGCTCCAGAATTGTGCAGTATTTTATATTCTGGGTGATAATATCAAACCTCACACCAACATCAATCTGTCAAAAATTGAAGGCTCATTGAATCGGTGCCAATCAACAAAACCATTGTTTTATAAGCGAAATAACGGTTTCTTTTTTTTTTTTTTTAACGAATTTGGATTTGTCTCCATTTATTTTATGCAATCGCAATAAATTCGAACTTAATTCACTTATTTGTCAATGAATTGCGTAAATCGCAAATTTTTCTTCTGAGATGAAATATTTTTAGTTATTTGATGTGGAACTTTGTAGGTCTCATGCAAAATTAATTATAAAATTGAGCTTTTTGAACGTTACATTTAATGTTCCAATGATTAAGTAGCCGGATTAGCTTGAATCAATATGTGCAAATATTAATCTGTCAATTTGTCTGATTAATTTTACTTGTATGTTGAAATAGAGAATCCAATATTTCAGAATATCAATTATTGATAGCACAAAAGATGAGTATCTATACTGGTCAGTGTGTATGGCAAAACAATTCAGATGTTTATCTCAGTTGTTTATTTGATCGAAAACATTGGAAAAAACATTCAATCAAACCATCGTCAAGCGACGATACGGAAATAATCGGACATATTACCGATGTCGATACTCACATCCTTCATGTCTTCTACATTGACGGTCAATATTCATTTTTTATAATTCATCATAAACTTCATTCCAACACTTTTCACAAATTAAATTTAACAGATGACTTTTGTATTATTGCTACTATGGCAAACTAACCAAAAGATGTTTTAAACTAAGCCCTTTGACCTCATTGTTAGAACTTAAATGTTAATCGGAAGCAGTCAAGAATCAAATTTATTTCAATCAGGGTGAGTTCTAAAACTCAGAATAAGGCAAATATAATTTTCAAGTATGATAAAAAAAAAATGCGTTAAAAACTTGTGGATAGTTCGAATCTGACAGTGGTATTTGACAGTTTTTTGAATTGTTTACGATCGAAGTTTTGGCAGAATGATATTGGAGGAAAGTTCCCAGCAGCGGGAATATTTACTAGATAATGGGAATGATCATTTCGTCAGTTATGAAATTTTGATCATAATTGAACAAATTTTTTTTTATTAAGAATGATTTTTTAAATAAGAAATTGATTTGCAAGACTTTTCGATTAATTGGTTCCCATAATACAATCAAAACAAATAATGATTAGTAAGTAACAAACACCACTGTTTTATTATATATTTTGTTTTTGTTATAAATATCGATCGCAAGTTTTTATGATAAATTTGAAATAGCAAAAAATTGCATTTGCAATCATTTTTCAGAAAATGGAGCTATCCTTGATTCAACATATAACATTTCCTCAGAGAAATTTATCAAGCAAGCAGCTCTGCAGCAGAAGAATTTGAAGAAAATATCCTACGATTCAGATCGTCAAGTTAGTTTAACAAAGTATCCGTTATTTAAATAATTATGAGCTTCAAGAAGAGCGTAGTTACTTTTCAGTTTTGTTGAATTTCCGAAAATTTTGAAAAGTTCTCATATAATATTAAAGTACAATCAAATTTTGAATTCATTGTTTCGTACAAACTTTTAACGGGACATGAATCCTTCAGCAGCAATTTAAACTTTTTCAGTTAATGTATATGCTCACAAATGAAATGGTTTATCAGAGAGTAAAAAGCAATTTCGGTATTTTTACCTATGAACCAACTTATGCTAAAGTAAATAACTTTGCTCGAGGCATCTATTCAACTTTTTCCTTCAGCAACCGTTATTACATCATTCAAAAGGTGAACGATTCTATATTTAACGATAGAAATTTATGGCAGAATATATTTTTGAAATCTGTTCGAATCAAGTTATAAATCAAAGATCACGTCCCTAAAGTTTCGCTCATTCATTTTCAAGCAGATTAGGAATTCGGATTAAACTAAATTACGCTAAATCTGTCTTCTTCTTCTGCATCCATTATCGTTTGTTAGAAACTTAGAAAGCATTTGCATCTGAAACAATGATAAAATCGAGCATTTTCAGATGTCAAGTGATGGTCGTGTAGCGTATTATGCCGGAAAAGAAGGCAATCCTGAACAGGTATGCATTGCGGAGGTACCACCGGACGAAACGCTTTACATGTCATTATTCGTCGGTGCCGGTGATAAATCAGCTTATGAACAGATACAAAACCAACTTGCACCTAAACCTGCACCAGTCGTCCCCGATGAGACAACCACAGTGCCGATGACAGCTTCTAGGCCATCATTCCAAATTACTTTATTTGTTCTTCTTGTACTCTTCTTATGTAATATTTTCAGGTGAAAAACTAAAGCAATTTTTTATTATTTTCATTTACACAATCCTGAAATCAAAGTTTAGGTTCCGTTCTAGTCATACAATGCTTGCGAATTTCTTAAATTTACTTTAATTCCTGATTTTTGCAGCGAATTTTAGTTGTATTGAATATGACATTATTGATTCTTTGATCTTCGCAATTCAAAAAAACATGATTCTTCAATGGTTGCAGAATTTATTCCAGTTCTTCTGAATGGAATCAAAATGTTGTACATCTGCACTGCAATTTTTAGGAGTTCATGCTCTTTTTCGAGGAATTTTCTGCAAATTTTGAAGATATAAATATTTTTAAATTAGAGAATTTAAAATTCTTTCAAGGCATTATTGAGGGTAAATTTTGTTTACAACTTTATTCCAGTTAATGCGTGCTTATTTCCTTTTTTTCGCGTGACTGGAATATTCGAAAGTTGAAAACTGTTCAGACAGTAACATATGTTTTTAACTTGATGAATACCTTTAATGGTCTATGAAATTTCGGAAATTAAAATGAGAAGTTCATAAAGATCACTTCAAAGTTCTTGTGATTTTCTGGAATTAAGACAAATGCCAAGCGAAAAACAAAGAATGCAAATCTATCATTTCAATGAAATTATAGAAGTCACTAAGCTATGGTTTTGAAATTTAGCTAAATTTCCACATCATAAGTACAAGTTTGATGATTCTTTGATGATTGTACCATAAAAAATGAAGATTTTAAAAAATTTACGAAGATTTTTTGGAGTTTCAAAAAGTATTAGAACAATAGTTACTTCATTTTACTCTTCTGCTTATTCGATAATTTATGTGAATTTCATGCAATTATTCAGATTATTTTGTTTTTTCATAAATTGTTTCATTTCATCTTTTAGATTCTCATAATTTCTATGCGTACATTGCTGGTTTTTATTCCTTTTTGACATCCATTTATTTATTTGCATAATTTTTCATTTACTGCGAGTTAAATTCCAGAATTGACGAAATCTGAGAGATGAGATAAAATAATTTCAAAGCTTCCTGAAAAGAGATGAAATGATGAAAAAACTGCTCTGCGGGATCGAAGTCAAAAACTGAAGTGAATTTTTGAAAGCGAATTTTTCAAACATTTTCGGAATTTTTCTCAGCCTAAAATTTAAATTTGTATTCCCGATATTATCTTTTAATTGTTCAATTTAAATTTAGTTGATTAGTATTGTGAATTTTCAATTGGAAAATTTTTCAAAGATTAAAATTTTTTTTTATTAGAATCATAATAATTTTGTTGCGCCTATTTTCACAATCTTCGGAGGATGAAATCATAAAAGTTCATTTGTGAAAGCTCCAGAAATTTCGGGTTTTATCGAATTTTTTTGGGGGGTAATGAAAAGAAAAGATAAAAACGATCGCTTTTGTCCAGGTGATCTACGTGATGCTTCTCTTTTTTGTGACGTACTTACCTTTCTCTGAAATAAGAATCTCGTAAAACTTTACGCTTATTGAAGGTACAATTTCGGATTTTCTGTTACAGTATGACTTCTGTATTTCTCACGAGTTTTGTTCATCGTTTCATTTCCCTTGCCAGAAGACTTCTTGTAAAGATCAATATTGCTTCAAAATTTTATCGATATCGTAAAATATAAAATAAGCAAACTCAGCATAGCTTTATAAATAACATTTGCAAATGCGATGCTTAATTGCTTTAAATTAATAATATTGAAGGATTTCAATTTATCGAATTTTCAATTCGTGCAAAATTGAATTTCATTTTAAACTTTAAATGTCATTACCGGGTGAAATTATTGAGTTAACAATCATTTAACAATAAATTAATGCCATGATACTATTATCAGTGATATTACAAAAAAATAGGCAATATGTTATTTATCGACATGATGCTGATTGACGTCAGACATTTCGCTTATCAGTTAGTGATAAATAAAATAGATAAAAAGTTATCTCTGTTTCAAAACAATTGAAAAGTTGTAAAATACCATGACATTTCCAGGTTTTCTTGTCAAGTCCGAAAATAATTTAAAAAAGATTATGCATTCAGCGAATTAAACAGACACTCATTTCAAAGAAAAAGCATAATATTTCAAATTATCAAACTAAAATATTCGGAATTCAAATTAATCTGACAGTTTTGCTTCAACTGGAAAGATAAGTAATAAATGAATGCGATCAGTAAACGAATCCCTGGGAGGAGTTGATGCAACATTTAAAGAGAAGAGTTCAATTAGGAAGGATTCTGATGCCGCTTCCTATTTTCTTCTACCTTCAATTCCCTAAAAAATAAAATGAATGTTTCACTTATCTCTCTTGACTTAAATTCAGCAAATAGTATTATCAATTCACCTATTTACATAGGATATTTTATAAAAATCAAATTTTTTATATTTAACGAATTTTTATTAAGTTAATCATTCAGTGTATTTATTATATTTTTTATATTCTGCTTCTTAAGCTTGTAATATTTGTCAAATTTTTGACATCAAAAATTGTTTTTGTAAAATTTATTGCTCGTAAAAAAGAGAATTTCTTGCACCATATGTACATTTACTACAAAAATGAAAATGATCGATACTTTATCTGTTTCATCAAATGTGGCAAAAGTTAATTATGCCTTAGCTATGCCATTATTTCCTAGCAAAGAAAAGTAATTTCCGGGAAGTAATTGAGAATTATTTTCTTGAAAGAAATCGCATTCGTTGTAATTGAATTTTCGAATTCAACTTAGCATCGAAATAGCATTCCATTTCACTATTTATAGCTTACTGGAATAACCGATAATTTATCAAGCGAATGTTGCATGACGAGCGAAACATTTGGGGAAATATTATTAAAAAGAAAAATTTATATTTTAATATCATGCAAAGTTGTAAAAACGTGAACAAATATTATCAACTAATGTGCCGTTCGAAAATCTTTTTATGGAAAATATTTCAAGTTAAATTCAAATTTGAAATATTTCTTTTGCAGTATAACTCTAAATATCCTCTCTGAATATCTCTATTTTATGGTTCGGACCAATGATCATTGTTAAATGGATGTTTAATGACTTTTGAAGAAGTTCAATTTTTTCTGTAAATGACATAATTTTGCAAGATTAGCGTATTTCCGATGAATGCTGACAGGCATGAAACGCGGCTTGAAAACTCAATAAGTTTATTCGTAGTCCAGAAAAATTTCAAATATGAAAATAATTTCAGAGTATTAACAGTTTTCCATGGAATTCGCCACTGTTTTTTGCAATAATCAAACAAGTCTGTTGAAATTTAAATGAATTAAAAAAAAAGAAAACAAAAAAACAACGCAAATCTTTCATTCCAGTAATTCTCGTCCGAACATTTTTTTATAATCGTAATTATCTCTTTGTTACTTTTTTAGTTTACAAGTTTTTTTTTTGCATATATCATTCAAGAAAAGATATATTTTTCTTAAACTGGAAGTCAATTAAATACCTAAAAAAAAAACTTTTTTTTTAAAAGTATTTAATTGACTTGAATTAATCCTTTTAAATTAATCCTTTTATCTAATTAAACCTTTTAAAAAAAGTTGGAACTTCAAAGTTGTTTTAAGCAAGTTGAAGTTCAATATTCTGACCACTTCATAATTTTAAGTGTAAATCATCGAATGTGAACTCTGTTACACATAGAATGTGAACGTCGTACTGTATTGAGACGAAATTTTCGGCTAGGATGACAGAAAGTTTTCAATTTCAAGTCAGTTGTGAATATTTTTTGCTGCAAATTAAATTTTAATGACAGAAACTTTGATCGGAAGTTTCTGTCATTTAATGAAACTTTAATTTAAAAATTACGACAACTTTTTTCATTGTCTTTTTTACTTTCATTAAATTAAAATTTGAGTTAGAATAAAAAGTTTGGATCAATATCTTATGCATTACATTATGCATCGAAAATTGTTAGGAAAAAATTCGTCCAATATATTTAGAATCATTATAATAATATTATCAAATTCATGCATGATTTTCAATAAAATAGTTATTTCAAAAGGTTTTTGAACGAAATATCACATCTTTTTTTTAACCAATTTCATACTTATAAATAACTTTTCTCTAAGAATTTATGAAAATTATTGGATTCATAATGTACTGTTATGGATCCCTTATCAGAGTAATTAATTAAATTGTCAGTAATAAGTAATAAAAGATGAACATTTTTCAGGTTGTTTTAAATTTCCATTTAGTCTTGCGTAGAATGGACATAAAAGTATTCCGCCACAAAAAAAGTTCAGATTATCAGTGTATTTTTGCTGCGAAAAATTTCAAATGATTAGAAGATGAGAATTACTTATTCATTAAAAATATAATAGCAAGTATTTTCTCGGAAATCCTTGAGGCATTGATATTGCAAAAGCAAAAATATGCAATTGCATGAAACAATTCAATTTCTACACAAAAGCTAATAAGGAACTAATTTAATTTTATTTCATTTACAATTATTTTCTCTACGCTTCTCGAATTCATACACAAACAAATAATATTGAGCAAATGGCTCTTTTCTTGCTTCACTTTCTCTCCTTTTTGATCAACATTTAATTTCTGCCCTGATTAGTTGAAGTGATTCGAGTGTAAAGAAATAAATTTGAAATGATTCAATCTTCAAATGCATCGTATTTTTGCAACCCGAACAAAATTGAAAATAATGTTTTTGTCAATTTCTGGGTCGATTGAAATAAAATGAATTGCGAAAACAACTAAGCCTAAGCCTAAAGCCTAAACCTAAGCCCAAGCCTAAAGCAAATTCATAGCCCACAAAGTAAAAAACAAAACTTTTTTTGAAAAAAATATCATCAAAAATATATTATACATTAAAAAGAAAGTTTTACCAGCAATTTTTATAGACAAATTGGTCAAAAATCCGAAGTTATAAAGAATTCTTTCCCGCAATTTTAATTTAACATTTGAAATTTAATATAATTAACGAGCAACAATTTCATATTCATTTTCTGCATAAATGCTATCGTTTTTGCTGTTGCTGTCGGGATAATTTTTACAGCATTGATTATCAAAATTTCATATTACTGCTATGAATCTTTTAACTAATATTACTATGATAAACAGCTTAATTGATATGATCAAAAATTATCAATATTGATATGATTAAAGATTGGCAGTATTCTTGACCAGCGAACCTGATAAATACCGTTCAAAACAATTCTTTCAAGACATTCTTTCAGACAAATTTTATTCACAACTCTACTCTAACATGATATATGCTTATTTTTTTTTTTTTTCATGGTTGCAATGAATTGTTCAAAAATCGAAAATTGTTCAGACAATAATGTTCTTCTTAATGAGTATCATTAACGGTTTGTGAAATTTTAGGGATTAAAATAAAGAATTCATTGTATTCACCTTAAATTTCATGTAAATTTCTAAAATGAACAAAAATAGAATTTTCTGAAATTTTCCGCGGTCAATATGAATTGGAATAAGTAGATGAAATTCGATGTCTTTTAATATCATGTATTTGAGCATTTTTGAAAACTTGAAGAATTAACTAAATAATTGACAAAAAAACTTCTTTCTCCCTCACACATTTGATACTTTCATTTAGAATTTTAATGAGTTAATACCGGTTGTTGGAAATCTGAAATTAATTTGCAAAAAAATAATTTTCTTATGTTATCAACTTCGTGCATCTTTATGTAAATTATCTGGTGTCAAAAAGACTTGCGCATTTTTTGTGTGAATTATTTGAGCTGACAAAGTTTATGCATCTTTATGTAACTTATCTGACTCCAACAAGCTTGTGTTTTTCTATGTAAATTATCTGGTGCCGACAAAGGTTTGCGCATTTTTTTTTGTTTACATTGAGAATTTCTAGCGCCGATGGTCGTATCTTCGGTGACTGTGTACGCCTAGCTAATTGAATTTTTTTGCTTGGCATCAGAATCCCCCTCAAACCCCTTTTTTTCATTTCATTTTTTTTTTTATGATCGCACTGTAACACTACTTATTCTCTGTTTAATACTGAAATAAAGTATTTCTTTCATTCCCATCTATGTTCGTCGTTTAATTACCCAAGTTTGAGAAAATTTGCACAAAATCCCGACACCGATTAAATTTGTATTATCAACAGGGTAAAAGTTTAGATTATAGTTTATCTTCTTCTTGAACTTATTTTGATAAACTAATAAGTCTCCAAAAATGTTAAATTTATGGACAATTTTCTTAACATAATCTGCCGCCATTGTTAAAATTTTTTCAGAAGAAATTTTATACGGTCATTTTCAACTTCTCATAAACAAGTTTTCACGATCTTTTCGCTGCTATTTAATCTTTTTTTTTTTTTTGACTCTTCATTATCCCAAAATAATCATTGATTTAAGACCATTTTATTCTAATTAAATTATCTTAATTAACAATTTTTTGTTCTCAATTAATTAATTTAAACAGATATGTAAAGCGAGAAATAGAATCGAATGTTAGTACTCTGAACAACAGACAGAAAGCAAAAAAAGATAAGAAAAAACTTCAAGTATGCAGATAACATCATCTTTCTTTGACATTTGAAACTTTTTGATGTAACATAACAAATTAGCTGTTGAATGGTTCGACAAGTGTCGGCGAAAAATGGAATTTTTAAGATTTTTTTTTTTTTTAAATTGAAAAATTCTTTCGTTTTGGCTTAAATTTTATAATTATTCATTTCTTTTTGTGAATTGCAACAATTTTTGTAGTTATCCAAATAAATGATGCGAATTAAAATTATAACTTTTCATCCATTAACTCTCCGTTAACTTTTTTTTTGAGATAGCATCCTAAGTCTACATTAGAATTTAAAAAAAAAAAAAATTAAAAAAAATATAAATGAATTTTTTTTTTTATTTTGAGTATTTGATGTTAAATTGGTTTAGTTCTATTTCTCACGTAAATATTTTATTTTTTTATTTTTATGTAGGTGTTTTTTGTTTTTTTAGATGATTCAATTTATCATAATTGTTGGTGATGATGAAATAATTCAAAAATTGTGAGAAAAATTATTTGAGAATTTCGGATTTAACGAAGTATCGCTGAACGAATAACAAACTTCCATTTTTTTCATAGACTTTATTTAAAGCTTATGACCTATAGTTGACTCAAGCAAGCCATAGAAATAGAATTAATAACTGAATTAAAGTTTGTAAATGTTTGTAATGCGAAAGATTATGTAGTAAACAAAATAGCAAATGACGACTATCAAAAAAGTTGCTGGAAAAATTGGAGTGCAAACGTCTGAGAGATGTTTCAAAGTAGGAGATGAAAAGCTGTAATCTCATTTTTACATTCCCTTCTCGTTGAGAGAAGTTCAAGAAAAATTGAGATAGAAGAAAATGCCCGAAATGATGGACAATTAGCGCTAACTGGATTAGCGGATAGACGGACGATTGATTACTCAAAAATCAGATTTCAAAGAAAGGATAATCCTGAAATTTCTATATGTTTAACATGTCGTACTGTTACTACTGCTTTATTGTTTACAATCATTCCATTCTTTTGATTGATCTTCTAAACTATTTCTTACCAATCAGTTCACAATGCATTGAACAAGGATCGCATTATCCCGAGAATTTCGTTTGGATTCAAGATGATCATTTCAATGTAACATGCAGGAAGGGTAAAATTGAGGTTATTTTTTCTATTTTTTTCTAAAAAATAATTAAAATAATAATTATAAACATTTGTAAAGATAGATGATCAGTGCTACTTCAATTGCCCAATAGTTCTTAGCATCGTTATCAGTATTATTAACAATAACAATTCTAAAAAAAATATTTCGACGTAAGAAAAGGAGCCACTAATGCTAAATTTAAAAGTTCAGAAGAATTACTTCAAGACTCAATAATACTTATTTTTAAAATTCCATCAAATTTTTCTTTGTCATAAATCTGAAAGAAATTATATTCCTGCATTATTTTGTAGTTTTATTAATTTTTTTAAAAATTTTACTAATTAATTTTTGTTTCTCAGATTTACAACTTGGACTTATGTTGAAGCCGTTCGTAATTCACTCTTTTTACTTTCTATAAGTTAGTTTTCAAAAATTTTGAAGAAGCGATTTGGAATTCTACATTTAATATGTCTTAAAGTTTATCAGGTACTGAATTGTGTAAGCGATCGTGGTACTTTGATACCTCTTATGACGCCATCATTTTGGGAGAATGATATCGAGTATTCCTGTATGGACGATGAGATCAAAGAAGGCTCGGGAGAAGAGGTTTTTCAGAAATGCTTTGGTCAAGACGAATACTATCACAATCATTTCGTTATTTCTTGTATTACAAATAAGTAAGTTTTAATAATTTGGAAGACAATTAACAGAATCCCAAAATCTATGATCGTGAAACTGAAAAAACAAATTTCAAATCAACTATCAGAGATGTAATATCATTTCAACAATAAACATTTTTTTTCAATCCAAGAAAATGCGTTGCTTAAAATTCAACTTTTGACATCAACTGTTACATTCGAAATTGCAGATTCATAGCATGCTTGGATAAAAATGGTGACACCTTGAAAGAAGGGCTTTTCCTGCTAGAAAACAGACAGCTCAAGAATTGTTACATCTACAAGAGCGGCAAAAGAGCCAGGATTGAAAATAAAGGTTTCATTTTGATCTTTCCATCTGATATCGATTTGTTGATTTGCTTATCATGAGATCAGCTCTTCATCAGAATGATCCCTAATCAATACGAATATGTAGCGTGATTCACATCATTTCAATTTTATTACCAAATTTTTTTTTTGGCATTTTTGTCTATCAAAAGGATTGAATTTTACAGCGATTTAGGTTGCTTCAATGGAACGGATTATGATGATATCACGGATGAATCGTTACATATCAAAAAATATGCAATTTGGACTGAAGGTAATTATGATATGCGCTGTGGAGATGCTGGAGTACACATTTACAGGTAATTCAATTAATGCTTACGAATTACAGTATAAATTACGATCTAATGTTTGAAGATAAATATAGATGAGATAAATAGAATTTTCAAATTTCTAAATTCTCGAGATATATTCTTAAAGCGAAGACTTTTTCTGAGACCCAAAATTTGTTGGGAAGAAGAAATTAATTGAATCTGATTGCAAAGTAACTTTTCTGCAAATCATTACTGTACTGAATTACTACTGTAATTTAATTACTTTGATAATACAAAATTCTGAAAGATGTTATCGAAAATATTGTTAGGAAGGTATTTTCAAGAATTTTGACTGCACTTTATAAGTGTTTGGTTTTCCAGGTGTCATTTAGGTGACAATAAGAAAATACACGCAGGAACAGCTTGGATCGATGCAACTGGTGCGATACATGTTTGTGGAGAATGAATGTTTAAATTGTGCAAGAATTTGGATTCGATCAGTGCTGAACTTTTCAGCAATGTTGACCAATTCATAGAATCTGGATTTAATCAATGTTAATTGTTTTATATGATCTAGAGAAGGAATTTCAATATAAATTCCAAAATTCTTCAGTTCTAATTGTTATTTTATCTGTTTTCTGATTATTCTGTTAATTCATTGTAAGCATAAAATAACTTCAGTTATAACATCGATGTCATCCCGCATGGATACGAGTATCACTAAAAAGAAGCCATTTCTTACAGTGCATTAAGAACCTTACTTTAATAACAGAAATAAAATTCTCGCTTAATCATCTCGTAAAATCGATTTCTTTTCCATCAAGAAATGAGTGCGACGTTTATTACACGATATCGAGTCTCATTTTCTAAAGCATCAAAAACTGCCAATGGCATTTGAATAATATATGCATGAGTTCCTGAATGCTGCTTGGAAAAAGTTATTGTTAAAATCATTACACAGGAATTTAAGAATATAACAAGCAAGATTGAATTTGAATGTTTTAAAAATGCATGATGGAAAGAATGGCACAATCGAAAAGTATCATTGATATGGTGGAAACAAAATAAAGGTATAATACGAAACTCTGCCATGCAATAGAGATTTTTGCAATAAGTTAAAAGTAATCCAAATACTTATTAACAAATAAATTCATATTTTTTAAATTTGAGGTAACAACTTCTCTAATTTGAACTCAAAGTTATGTATTTAAAGATTCAAGATTGATTTCTCGACGGTTGAGCTTAATAACTTGAAGAATTGTAATTTCTTTTTTTATAAAATTTCCTTGGCATTATGAAAATAATCGTCGTATCCTGGTAATGATCGACTACCTGTTAAAATTAGTTTTAACTTAACAGAGAATCGGAATTCAATTATTCATTATTGTATTCATTCCCTGCAAGTTTCGATAAGTTTTAATTATAAAAGAATTAATTATAAAAAGACGCAATAATAAACTACACAACTGATTATATTACTGCGCTTTGCTGTTGCCGTGGAAACGTACGCTTTCTCGAGATTTATCGTAACTGCAGCCGCAGGGCTTCTTGAAGCAAGGAGAACTGTGAGCGTATGCGAAATATTCAATCGTGGAAGAGACAGGAGTACAAAGTTGATCCAAATACAGCAAAAATAAGTCCCACAGAGAAGAATACACATATATACACGTGGAATGAAAGCAGACTGCATGTTTCTATGAATACATACGTGGATTTCGCAATATCTGCGAATACATTCGCGGATTTCGCAATATCTGCGAATACATTCGCGGATTTCGCAATATCTGCGAATACATTCGCGGATTTCGCAATATCTGCGAATATATTCGTGGATTTTGCAATATCTGCGAATACATACGTGGATTTCGCACCAGCGTAGAACATACAGAAATTGTCCACTTGAAGATTCGATCCAACGCTTTATCAGAAATAATTCGCTTGTATATAAATTTTGTGCTGCAGCAATATAATAACGAAATACAGCGACTACTCCGACTGTGGTAAAAAATGGGGCGATGCGATACGCGGCGCGTGAGAAGTTAAGAGTGTGGAGATTGGAAATGTGGAATTGTCATTGGATTTTTGTAGTCTTTGGTCTCTTGTCTCTTTAAGATTTGCGTGGGAGGGATACAGTGCCGTACTGGCCTATAGGATTAAATTCTCAGAAATAATATTCGAGAAATCCGATCTCTCAGGGATGTATAAATGGGATAAAAGTATTGAAGTAAAGTTTAATATAAATGTGAAATGATTCATAGCCATCCATCCACACATTTTCAGAATTACCCACAGTGTTCCGAAAAAGGATTGCGATCAGAAAGAGTGCGGACGAAGAACAATTGTTTTCAGGTCGGTTTTCAGGTCGTCATATTTTTTTCTGGTACCGTGCTGCTAGCTAAGCGTTTTATCAGGAAGACTGTCGGATCGTTCCTTTGGCGATCCTTTGAGCTGCTTATCGGTGGTGGGCCAATCGATCGGTTTGCTTGGCTTGACTTTTCAAAAGGACCATCGAAACCGTTATTTCCATGAAATAAGCTTGGCACATTACCCATTCCTGCATGAAAGAATGGTTTTGTAAGAGAAGCTGAAGAATAGAGAGTTTCCGGAAGTTCCGAGCGAACCAGGAGAACTGCAGTGCATTAATTAGGCAGACTTGGAGGATCTGAAATCGGAAAATCTGGTTATTTACTAAATATGCATTTACATCGCCAATGCATTTCGCTGAGTAATCTAAAAAAAAAGAAAAAAAAAGTAAATAAATCAAAAATATCGATGAGAAATAATGAAATTCGTTATTTCCGAAGGCTTTTGGAAACTATCTCAGACCGTTGAGTGTGTGCGTGTGCTCAGTTGCTGCTAGATAGATAAATTTGCTAGAACTCCACGAATGAGTCATCGTTTTTTTATCTTTCTCTTCCTCAAATTTATAGTTTCAAGCGAAATTTTGGTTTACTGTTTTCAAAACAGGCAAATTCTGTTACTGTAACGACCGTAATCTCTGGAAGTCATAACCTTTTCTTTTTTTTCTCTCTCTAATCATGAAGCACATGGCCATTTATGTCGAAAAATCGATACTTCGATGAATTTTCATAGCAACAGTTGTGCCATGTGTTGCGCGTTCCAAAGCAGTAACATCCAAAATATAATCCTATCTATTTCAGTCATCTGTTAAGACTTGATGTTTCCGGGTGCTCCCGCAAGTGAAAATAGGAAGGAAGCCACTTTGCCTGAACCAGCCAAAAAACGGCCTAGGATTCAGGAGGTAAGCTTATTACTTTACAAATTGATTTTAAAAATATAAGGAATCATTTTTTGATTAACTAATCTTATATTTGAACAGCCTTTTAATGTAATGTTTGATTTTCTATTAAATAATAGATACCGAACTTTTGCATCCGAATATAAATTTTTTCTGAAATTTCTTGGTGGTTTTTCTTTTATAATTGTTATGTTTTACAAGACAGTGGAAGTTTTTCTCCCCAAATTTAGAGTCGATCTTCCGTGTCATTGCGTGCATTGTTGGATGTATGCAGATTATAAGCTGACCAATACAAATTGGAAAAACATTGCTACTGTAAGTCATCTTGATGCCTGAACTGATGGTTGAAACCAAAGAAATAGGAATGCGAAGATGTTATATTAAACGATTTATATGAATCACGCCCTCTAAAATCAGAAGATTGGATGTAACATAATATAATATGATGGAAAATGCATTGTGCAAGTTTATGTTTACTCACAAATAAGCATAAGACAAAAGCACATTGCCTTTGGTTTCAACCATCTCTTTCCTCAATAAGATATAACAACTTCGCATTTCTTATATCTTTAAAACATGATAAAAACTATTTTGCAAGCTTTTTCGCGATACGTTCTTGAAAAAAAATCTGGAAATTTTAACCATATTCAGCCATCAGGTTGGGCTGGACGACTTCGTACGACTTGCTCTTCTCCTCAGTATCATACTTTCTTTTTTTTTGCAGTTAGTGCAATAATTCGGTTGAAATAGATATACTCCTTTCTCATGATTTTATGTTATTCAGTAAAAGATTCCAGTTTCATTTCTCTTTTTTTTTTTTTTTTTTTTTACTCTGTCGATTTGGTTAGTTCACTGGACAGAACGAACCACTGTTGTTTTGAATTTATCTCGCTGAAAATAAGTTTGCATCGGCTTTAGAACTAAATTATATCTGATGCAGTGAGAATAAGAGAGCTGATTGTTATATTCGTGTAAAAGTGCACGAGAATGTGTACTTTACTATTCTGCAGTAATTACTAGCATGTGGAAATTGTAAAAAAGACACAAATTAATCGATTTCGTTTCCTTCTCAAGAATAGTGTAAAGTGAATAATACTGGTTTTCATATTAATGTAGTATGAAACGCCCCAAAAAATGTAATCATACTGAGGAGGAGTTCGGTACTTAATAATTGATAAATTTAGTATCAGTAGGTAATGTTCGAAAATCATTTATCTATCTTATCACTATGAAAACTTTAGTTTTGGATAAGAAATGCTGATTACAGTAGAGATTACTGTATGCAAAAATTATTAAAGCAAGCTGGATAGAAAAGTATTTTCCAAGTTCACGACGAGTAAAAGAGATTCCAGGAAATTAATGCTTAGTCGAAGAGGTTTCTAAAGAGAGAAAATTAGTTGAATTAATCCAAATATTAGTACTTCTTATTTTCTCGTACTATAAGCATTTGTCGTTCACTATAGTATATTTCCCAATATGCCATGATTATGTTCTATACTGCTGAACATTGACTTCGAAACAGGGTTTATAAGCCAGTTATGTTTTTTTTTTATTCATACGATGTTCTACATTGCTTGATTTTTGTCTCCGTTAAACTGTATATTTTGATCCGTTGACTTGCTCATTGTCTTGAAAATATAACTTATAGTTTCCCTAAACATGTCGAACCACTTAGTTCTAGTAAGGTTCTGTACTCGAAATGAAGTGTTTCGAAATCATGCTTTATAGAATATCTAATGTTTTGACGAAGCAGTATGCAGTACTATTTCTGACTTTTTGTTTACATGAGTCATATCGATTATAGATGCTGTTGTAGGATGAATTTCAATTCAAGTGAATAAGTGCTGATTTAAAAGAAATCTTAATCTTGAGTTATCACATTAATATTCTATTACAATTAATATATTTCCATTTACATGTTTCGTGCTTCTATAATTATATCTATTCCTTAATTATTTCTTCCAAACTGATGCCAGCAAATACAACGATTGATTTATTTTAGAACATTTGAATTAATATTTCCATAAATCTAGAAAGAAAATGGATTTTATGAATCTAACAAGGCTTTCACAAATTGGTTATTGGGAGAAGGGCGTTCCTTCCTATTATCATTACCATCAGCGAACAATCGAATGTTCCGTGCGTTGAACTGATGACTTGCCTTTCTGTCCTGCGCACTATCAAAATTGATTGCCAACATACCCTGCACGACTATTAAAATATTTGGTGCAGTTTGCGAAGATCACATTTTTTTATGACAAGATAATAAAATGATTTCTGTCTTTTTTCTATTTTTTTAAATTTTGCTTTTTATTACTAGCACTGAGAAGAGAATTTGCATTTGAGTATGAAAACCATGTATCTCGTAGATTACTGATTGAAGTTCCTTTTTATTCACCATGATTATGTAAGATTCAGTCTGTAATCTTTTTTCAGTTTCAATAGTTTTTTTTTTTTTTTTTTTTTAAATTTACCCAGAAAAATGCAAAGATGAACTTGGTAATTGAACAGATCTTTTATTATATTATCTGACGATATACCTGTGATAGAGTTTATTTGTCTTGAAAATAAACATTTTTTTTGTAGAATATTCCATAGATATGACTACATGTACGTTAATTTCATAACTTTTTGTTAATGCATAAGTTGTACAAAGAAATACGAGTCACACCATTCGCATTTCACTTTTTCGAAAATATGTTAGAGGTAAATGTATTATGAATCTCACACTCCAAAGCCCCTCTCCTTTCGATTATTTTTGTCGCCTGTAAAATGGCCAATTTATGTTTTGAAAATTAATTAGAGAACATTCGTAAACTTTATTCCATAAAAGTCTTAAATGAAGTTTTTATTTTTCTTTTTTATCTAAATCCTTTTTAGTAACTTGAAATCATCATTTTCACCACTGTCAGTGTTTGAATTAATTTTGAAATTGAATTCTTCTGGTTTTAAATTATATATATATATCACCATCAACATCCTATTTTTTGCTCATTTTCACTTTTTGTTTTTACAAACAAGATATTTGTAAGGACCGAATCATTTAGTGCCAAATCGATTCAGCGACTGCATCCGCAAATATGGTTGTTAACAGTGAAAATGGTATGACAGATAATAGTGATGCTGTTCTGGATAAAAATCTTTATTCGCGACAAATGTAAGTTATTTTCTCAGAAATTATAACGAATATAAATTTTTTGATTGTTGAATGAATTGAACTCTTAATTCATGTGTCGCACTAGTTTTTTAACGTCGCTGAATCTTATCATTATCTGATGTGATTATGAAGCGATAAAACAGAAGGGATTAAATTATTTGTAGTTCCAACTGAATGCAGCTTTTTCTGTAATCACTGTATGTGTATTTTTCTTTTTCTGCGTATTTCATGATTATATATTTAAATTCCTATGAATTTTGGAAATTTTATTTTCAGTTATGCTCTGGGTGAATCGGCTATGATGCATTTGAGAAAAGCATCTGTGTTGATATCAGGGATTGGTTCAGTTGGTGTAGAAATCGCTAAAAATTTGATTCTTGGTGGCATCCGTCAAGTGACAATTCATGACATACGTGATGCGAAATGGCTGGATCTGAGTGCACAGGTTTGTTTCAAACGATTTGAAGTGAACTGCTTTATATATATATATATATATATATATATATATATATATATATATATATA